>JAODUD010000015.1:13365790-13383823 GCA_026784285.1 Stomatorhinus walkeri | reverse complement strand
TCAGTCTGCTCCTTTTGCACCCACATATATTGTACACGGTGACTATCACAGGGACGGGAATATTTGTAGCTATACAGGGCACCGTACTTGAACAGACGTCGCCATTGGCCTCAGTAGCTAGACCAGCTGCTGATCTGTAGAAATAAAAAACATATTTCAGTGATATATGCTTTGGGAAAATGATGTAAACATTTGCTATTGCGTTGGAGTGCCAACGTTTAACCACATTGGTATTTTTTATAGATTAAAGACTATTTCCAAACATAAATATCTTTATCGATTCTGTGTTTTATATACTGAATCTATTGGTAGATTAAACATAATCCCTTGGATTTTTTTGGTCAGATATGTTTTGTCTGTAAATTGTAACTTAAGTTAATGTAAGTCAGAATTGATTTCATGGTTTGCAGATGAATGATTCTGCTTATTAAAGAGTCTCTAGGAATCCAGGTTTTACTAATTTGATATATCACTGAGAAATAAAATGTGTAACATGGTGCCTTTAAGACAGTGTCCTAGTTATGCTGTGCTTCTCTGTTTACTCTGTAGGTTCACTCTGAGGCCAGTTTAATAGTTAAAGACTTCACTTCTTGTGGTTTTCCAGCAAAACCTGAAATATTGTTGTGAGTCTGGAAACTCTGCTCAATGCCATCAGGTACATTGCTATTGATAACAAAGAGAACAGACAGTGGTGCTGCCGTTTGGAATTAACACCATTCCGATGTTCCGAGGATCATAGAATATCACACCTTCTTTAATTTCTTGAGCTGGGAAGTATTCCAGAAAGCAGGGTTTCTTCATTATCCAGATAACTAAAGCCAGAGCGTTCATTCCAGCTTTGTGAAGCTCACAACATGCTGTTGTCCAATAGGAATATCGCTTTCCTCTCATCCCATTGGCCAGTTATCATGTTTGGTTTAAGTTATTCAGCTACCTATGAAATCCCGCTTTGTGGAATAGCACTCCGGTGATACTAAGTCATGTTTTGTGAGTTGTCAAAAGGTAATTTCATTGATGAGATCAAGAGCAGTGTAAGTTGGAGAGTGGTTTAGGCTATGGATTTAAGCTGTAATCATTTACATTTGTTTATTCACCAATGGTTTTTGTGTAAAGCAACGAACATAGTGAGGCAGCTGTCATGGAGTCCCTAGGTATGTGTGTCCCTGAAGAAGTTTGGAATTTTTATATTTCTGATGTGTATCTTTGTGTTGTCTGTGGAGATGCTGAAGTGCACATGTTATTAATCAGTTAATGTAATCTAATGCAACATAATCTAGGTTTTTGTCTCTTTTAATAATTGCAAATGTAATGTATAATAACGTTATAATTTGGTCCTAGAGCTCCCCCTATAGGCTTTACTTAATACTGCAAGTATGATCTGTGACATCCAAATCTCGTTTGTAAAATGCCACAGTTGGAATGACATTAGTATTTGAAATGATATGACATTTGAGGATACTGCATGAAATGCAGAAGTACTTAGTGTGTGGATTATGAGGACCTGAAACTCAGTGTAAAGGATGACTTGTTGAGTCGTAAGAAATACGAAACAGTCTGAAATAAATTGCTAAGTTTAGCAATAAATATGGGGGCATTATCTTCTTGGAACTTGGAAACGCAATAGGGGAACCATAGGGTTCACCTCTTTCAGTAAAACTGCCTCATATACCTTGGTCATTATATTCAGTTCACTTCCATTAAATTTTATTTGTACAGCTCATTTTCACAACATTACATTGTCTCAGAGCGCTTTGCATTATCCCAGCCCAAAGCCCTCAGTCAGCAAGCCAGAGGTGACAGTGGCAAGGAAAAACTCCCAAGAAGGAAGAAACCTTGAGAGGACCAGACTCAAAGGGGGAGCCCATCCTCCAGGGGCCGGCAGAGGAAGTCAAATGAACAAGATGGCAAAGTCCCAATTCACACTGTCCAGATTTCATGATTTGCGACTTAAAGCGGGGGGGCAGGTAGGTGATTGTATGCAGGGATTGCTGTCGCTTCTGATGGCAGGACAAAGTGGTACAGCAGCAGGGCATGAGGACAGACGTCACAGGCAGCAGGGCGAGCAAGCCGGGAAGAGTCCCTGGTAGTGGAGACAGTATGACTATACAGAGCTATCATGACACCTAATGACTCCTATGAGATGATTGGCCTAACAAATGTACTCTGTGGGTTGAAGACATCCTTTGGCTAAACACAATCCCCTCTGGAAGCAGGAACGAGAGTGAGAGAATACACATCATTACATTACATTTATTCATTCTAGGGACGATTTGGCCCAAAATGACTTGCAGTAGAGGGAAGGATAATTATATATGTCTTCTTTCAGACTACAGGAATTTGCTGGCAGACCATATGAGGTTTTCCACTGCTCAGGGTTCAGTTTTTGTTTTGTGCTCTGTAAACCTGGTAGTCTGTCTTTGGGTATTGACAATAATATCATATTAACATTTGATACAAGTAATCAGGGGTGTTGCTAGAGATTTTGTGCCCTATAAAGGCCTATTGCAAAAGCTCCCCTCCCATGATGTCTACAAATGAGTCAAGGCATGTGAAATTTATAACCAAACCTTATTTTATTGTGTTAGAAAACACAACCCCCAAAAGGTAGGTCACACACTACAACAACAGTAAACACCATTACTACACAAGTAGTGACTTTTAAATATTATAGACATTACAAAAAATCCCTAATCTCTCCTTCATTTAAATTGTACTAAACATGACTGAAACATTTACAGTATGATCTACTGACACTATAAAAACAATGTTACTGGGTGCTTTTAAAAATCCATAACGTTTAAGGGAAGACATTTCACAGACTGTCATTATTTCATATGAAATACTTTACAATATTTAGAGCATCCTTCTGGATGGATTTTAGAGCAACCAGAGACCAGGCATTTCAGTGCAAACGTTTATACAAGGCAGTCTTGGCTACAATACTCCCTTTTGACTTTGACAAAAAAGAAATCTTTTTACACTGAGGATTTGATAAGGGCTTGATGTGACAGATCTGAGAGGCGTCCTTGGTGAGAGTGTCATTGACCAGCTCGGTGTCCCTTTCTCAGGTACTGTGCATCACATGGAATAACAAGAGTGGCTCAGTGGACAGCAGAGTTACCTCACAGTTCCAGGGTTATCTAGATCCAACCCTGAGTTGAATCGGACCCCATTTTCACAACGAGTTTGAGTTTTCTTCCAGATAATCAGATTCCTACCCAAAGACATGCAGCTCAAACATGATTGGTTATTCTTAGTTGCCCTAAGTGTGTATGTGCGTGAGTGGCTGGCCTTTTGTCCAGGGTGCCATTTGCCCTAAATGTCCTGGGATGGGATCCTAAATAAATTGGACCCTCTCTAGATAAACAGCATTTGGAAAGAAAAAGGTAACAGTAACAGCCTGGCAAGAGGAGTAGGATGAAAATGCTAGACTGATTGAGATCAGAGCTCTGTGTTGGCTACCAGTACTGAGTATATGCCCAGTGACATTTAAGTAAAAAAAAAAAAATCAACATTCCTTCATCTGTAGGAATGCTGCTGATTCTGAAATCAAGTCTACAGGTTCACCCACAGGTGTGAAAACAGGAAAAAATCACAGGTGACTAACTGTTGGCAAAACTGACACCCACCTGTACGAGGTTTTAATAGAGTGGTGAGAAATGGGTTGGAGGAGAGAAGCATGGGTAACGGAGGTAGTTAAGCACATACGCGTGTCAGTCTATGGCGCTGTAAGCAAAATTAAATCAAAGCAAATTCTGTACCAGCTGCGATCGAACTCTTGGGATGGGCAGCGTTTGCTTAACATGTGTTACAAAGCCTCTTCTGCTGCCATATAAGGGAGAGATGAACAGAGTAAGATACCACAGTTGACAGAAAAAGAATAATTCATTCATAAATACAGTAATAACGTATTGAATTTATCTGATTGGCGTCTAAAAACTGAAGAAATGACTTCAATGTAAAACATCCTGAAAAAAGTGACCTGTGACCTGCATAGCGTGAGAGGATGTGTGAAATTAGTTTAACGCCGTCTACGCTACATTAACTTTGCGGATTTTATTGTGTGTACAGCTGCATAGACAAAGCAGGGATTTACAAGTTTCCAGCTGTTGTGGCCTGTGATTGCCTATATACTTATTAGCTTATTGGGCTGCCAGCTCGCTACCTAAGAACAGATATAAGAACAGGAAACTAATTTATTTTTTATAAGAGAACAAAAAGTTGCTTTTGTTTTCCAAGTGAATAAAGGAAGGACAGAGTGAAATGATAAACGGATTAGCTGCCCAGGAACAGGGACTTCCATGATTTTGGCTCTGAAGCCCTCAGTGCTGGCAGAGGAGTTTGCCCAAAAAGTTCATGTGCCGTCCATCAAAAAGGAAGTGAATCGCCAAAAACCTGATTCCTATGTAAACATAAGTTATTCCAGCCTGGATCATTCCACCGAATTCAATCAAGCCATGAGCAAATGCGCAGCAGCGGCAGGGTTCCTGCGAAGACCCACTGAACAAATGCATTCACCATGTGGTGGTCGCTCCCCTTGCGGGGGGGGAGGGGGGGTGTTAAACAAACTCAGAATGCGGCTCATTTCGCTAACGGGAGCCTAACAACAGGACCCCGACTGCTTGGAAGTTCACGTCCCCACACAAGCACACTGCTAACCAGCCTTTTCGGAATACAGAGTATTGGCACTCGGAGCTTGCCGGTACTTATAAATTTAGTGGACATACACTGTACATGACCTTACATGTACATGACCTGAGATTACGAACGAGACAGAGACCACGTTAGAAAGTGAAGCTCAACTTTCAGGCCGAAAAACTAGCGACGACTTGCTGTACAGTGCGTGGCGAAAGTGGAATAACTTTTGGTTGTTTGTTGAACGCTTCGCCTTTCTGAGAGGAAAGACACCAGCCATTGAACGCCAGAAAAATCAGCTCAACTGAGGCATAGTTGATTTAATTTTCAAACTCCTCCAGTCAAACAAGGAAAGGATTAAATTTTTCGATAGAGCTGTGTAAATTAAAAAAAAAAAAACCAGTGTCTAAGGACTCGTGAAAAAATCCTAGTGTAGCTTCTGGAAGTCTGGAGTATATGCTGATGTAACCGTGCCAGTTTCAAAGGGTTCCTACGAGGCGGGGTCTTCTTCAACTGCCTTCCTCCTCCTCTTCCATATTTGAATTGTGTCAGACACTTGTGATGGAAGTCAAGCAATTTGTTGGTTTTTGCAGTTTCTCCGACTGGGGAGTTGGGGGCTCCAGCACCGTCCGGAAGGTGAGAAGTGGGGCACTGATGGTGCCCAGGTGCCCGGGACTCAGCGCTGGGTTCTGGCGTCTGTTGCTCTCCACGATGCTGGATGTATTTGAGGCCAAGCTCTCGCGAGTGCTAAACGAGAAGCAAGAAGTTAAAGACAGTTCAGAAGCGACCCATTTCTGATTTATGCCGCTCTCAAAAGTCTGTACATAAGTTTATGTGGGGTGTACGAAAAAAGACTGATAAGTAGTAAAGTAAGAGCTCCTTGTGTAAACCTCGTGACTTTGTATACTCTGAATGCAAACATGAGGAAGGTTTAAAAGAATCATAAATGAAAGCTTGAGTAAGGCCTGGCTTTCATGAAAACACTCCAACAAGCCTAGAAGCACAAAGGGTGCAAATAGAATTAATCAGTAATTTAAAAGTCAATTTCCTAAAACTATTCACTAGTGAAATGATGTGGGTATGCAGCATAGGCGACGTTTTTCATTTCTCATTGTCACTGCAATTTAGTTCCTCACTATATACAAAGTCCAGTGAGAAAGCCTTAAACTGCACTAGAAGTATTTTTAAAGACCGCAGTGACCCTCATCTGCAGAAGTGGGACAAAAAAACGGGTCATTTATGAAGGAAAAGACACTACTGAATTCTGAAGTGGTTTGTGTGTTGCCAAAATATGAAAATACAACTTATAATGTTCTTTTAAAAATTCAAAAAGTGGAAAATTCTGTGTGACCAATTTTGGTTCACAGAGCAATCTAGGAATCTTATTGACAAAATCCATGGTTCAAATGTAAGATTTACTGAAAGTTAAATATGATTGGGAACTAGATTATCCAAATTAGGCCGGCTTTTTCAAAACCATGGAAAGCCAAGAATGGGTGGATTATTTGTAAAACCGAAACGCTGAACTCTGGCTTGGCATGACCTTTATATACCCTGATCCCATGCATCAGCCACGCGGGGCTAACTGACAGCACAATGTTAGTCAGCACTCTGTGGAAGTAACAGCTGGAGATATAGAGGCATATAACTGAAATCGAACTACTGAAGGAACAAGTCATGAATAACGTTCATCGGATTTGTTCATCATTAATGAATCATGATGCATCTTTCATCCCAAGCAGTTGCTATATTTATTATATCTGTTAATTCTGTATATCTTTGTGAACAACTGAAGGAACTGCTAAAAAACTACTGAAGGAACAAGTAATGAATAACAAATGAAATACTGATCTCGTGTTTCCTCATCATTAATGAATCATGATGCATTTTTTAACTCAAGTAGCAACTATATTTGCTCATCATTTGTACTTCAGTAGTAATTGGGTATCTGTGCCCTATCAGGTAGTGTCACCAAAATAAGTGTTAATTATGTACTGATCCCATGTTCAATCATTATTAATCATTCATAACGGTGCATGTATTTCATGCAGTTACTATATTTGTTCATGATTTGCACTTTAGTTGTAACTGAGTCGCTAAGTAACTTGTGCCTACTCAACTAAAGTGTTACCCATCTTCCCTTTATCATAACGTAGAAAAAATATATGCTTGCAGTAATATAAATGTCAACCCAGTTTTAGCAAAAAAAGTCTCTCTTTTCTGACTTTCCAAGCCTGCCTTTTTATGCTTTGCAGGTCACACGCGAACGGATGCAACAGATCTGTCTGGCCCAGTGCAAAAATACCCATTCATTCTGCTCCCTTCGGTCTCCTGGTGCAGTCACAAAGGCTGGGAAATTCATTCCATTCCTTTAGGTTGCTAAGAGCATTGATTAGTTTGCTGCCCTGCACTTGACGAAGAATTAAATAGGAACTCAGTGGAAACAAAAACCGTGGTTCGGTTAGCATGATCCCTCAGTTTCGTAATACATCTAAATCCATTCATACTACAATCCAGTGAGTGTTGAGCAGTGATTTCTCTGGAGGTCGTGCCTGTTAAATAACAAACAAAATACTAAAATATGTGAAAATTTAACTGGGATATACACATGGCATAAAAAATATGCAAGAATTCATAACAAGCAAATGGTTTACTTCATGCAGACTGTATGCATGTACTGAAAAACATAATGAAGATGTTTACATGCACCGTGATAGTAGACCATGCCCTTTTACATCTTCCATGTGATCATTGTGAACTTTGTCTTACCGTGGTGAGTTAAATCCACTGTCCACCGTTACGCTGCTGCTGTCCATGCTGTCCAGGCGCGCCGAGTGGGCGGATTGTTGATTGTTCATGTTTTTGGTCTCCTTGGGGCTGAGGAGGGAAAGGTTCTTCTCAAACCTGTGCTGCAAGTCCCGTTCCTTCTCACGATCCAGCAGCCACTGTACAGTCCCGCCGCGCTCCTGACCCGCGGTCTCGGCTGCAGGCTTGCGAACAGCCTCCGAAGAATCATCGTCATCTGAGACATTGTAGTAGTCAAAGGTAGCTTCGGGCCCAGAGGCCAGCTCTGTGCCCTGCTGGACCACCGTACCAGGGGACCCCGACAGCTGGGGTGACTTCTCAAAATGCTCGTGGTTGTTAAGCACCTCAGTGGAGCTCACGTTTGGAGTCTTCCGCAACGTCCCCGACTTTGAGTAGCTGTGTTCCATGTAGCTGACACTCAGTGTATTATGGGGTGGTTTGAACAAAGTGTCTTTGCTAAAGATTTCTTTCCTCTTGTCTGTGCCGCCAGGGTCCATGTTATGTTGGTGTATCAAGCGTCCATTTACCGAAGGTTCCGGTGTTTGGTTCACCATCGGCAGGCAAATGGCATGTTGTGCTTTCGTTGTCTCTTCTTTGTACTCTATCGAATGGGGGGAGGCAAGCTGTGGGGTTTGTCTGTCTGACGCGCACCCCTTTTTGACACCCTCCGACAAGGTTAAAGTGTCGTGGTCACCTTTGCCTAAAGGAGAGGGGGCGCTGAGGATGGATTCATGGGATGTACTGCACTGAAAACAGTCGTCAGCTGTGAGTTTGGGCAAGCAAGGCTTCAAGTCACCGTAGTTTGGCAAACTGTCTCGTTTGCTTTTCTCTACTGGGCTGCAGACCTTGGTCTCCTCAGACTTCCCCATGTCTATGTCAGGCACACAAACCTCATAATTAAATTTAGCAGCAGAAAGCATAATCCGTGAGTAGTGGGGTGCCTGAAAAGCCCTAAGGGTGCCGTTGTCGGTATAGTAGCGACTTCTCTCACTAATATTGTACTCGTAATTCTCTAGCCTGCCTGAGGAGCTCATCCCCAGGGGTCCCTTAGAGTTGTCCATAGAACGGGACCTTTCTTTGGCCTTGTCAGACCTCTCGTCACGTGACTTCCTGTCCTGTGTGTGGCTATGGCTACGGTGGACTTTAGAGAATGATGTACCCCTGGATGGTTCTGGAAAGGGCATTTCTGTCCTCCTCTTAGCCAACTCTGCCGACACATCCCACTCGGGTGTAATGCGCAAGTTGGATTCCATGATATTCGGGATGCTCTGCATGAAGTACCTGCTCCTGTTGCGCTCCATGGAGAAGGAAGATACATGAGGCTCAGGATGGGTCTCCACGTTTGGGATCTCTGAGAGCTCACCTCTGGGTCGCCGGGGCTTGCTGTGGGAGCGGTACTTCCCCTGAGCCTTGCGATGCCCACGGCTGCGTCGGCTGCGCAGGCCATGGTGTCCGGCGGCACTGGCCTTGCTGCGTTGAGCTCGCTCCTCCTCCCGTCGTTTCATCACAGCCGTGTGCCTCATCACGTTCTCCACTGTCAGATCTGGGTTGATTCTCCGAATGATTTCTATCTCCACATCCCGGGGTATCGTGCTGGGCACATCCTCATCGCGCAAGGGCCACTCCTCCGGGGGGAACTGTGCAGAGAAGGTGGCCACCTGTTTTGTTTTGTCCTTTTTGAAGCTCAGCCGAAACAGCTTCAGACCAAACTTTTTGGACTGTTTCTCTCCAGTGTTACCCCCTTCTTTATGCTTAGTCTGAGTGTCTGTCTTGAAAGAGAAGTTCATGCTGCCTTTGCATTTTTCTGTGGCCGAGGCTTGGTGGGTAAGAGGAGTTGAGAAGGTATCTTTGAGGTCCTTTGGGGGATGTGGAGGGGGAGGTGAGTAAGACTCTTTGTGGTCCTTCGGCGACTTCCGTTGGAGTGTCGAGGCATGATGACTGGGCGGGTCGTCGTGGTACAAATTGTAGGAGTCGCAGTGACTTTTGTGATGGGTCCTGTCTCTCACACAACCTGAAGTTGAAGGAGTGATGGTTCCAGACTGGGGGGAAGTGCACTGTTGTTGTGATCGGTCAGGTATCCGCTCATCCAGGTGATACCATCTGCTGTTGGTTTTGATGAGCGAGGGTGTTATGAAGTACGTCTGTGGTGTTACAATGAAGTACCCTTCTTGGGAAGGGAAGATCTTGCGTTCCCGCACCAGCATGTTCAGGGTGTGTCGGAGTATCTCAGAACTTGGCGTTGGGACACCTGAGGATCAGTAGAACAGATTGTCAGCAAATCTGCTTGACCCAGAATGAAGTTCCATGTATATCACCTTAAGAAAACCGAGCATCAAAACAGTGACGTTAAGAGATTGGATATCTATCACTCTAAAAATGCATCTATCAGCAATCTGTTACAATCCATCTGTTACAGTCCATTCATAATACATTTTTGTTCAAGCTGTGTTGATGCAGAGTGAAAGGCAGTATATGCACACACGCATTCCCATTGCGTCTCTGCATTTTCAAGGTGCAGCGGTAAGCACATTTTTGCCTGATTGACTTCTGTCATTCAGTATCAAGGGCAGTTCTGTTGCACCCAGAATTCAACTTTCTGGAGCTCGAGGTATTGCTTTCTGTTACATCACAGTGCCACATCACCCGCCCCAGCTTGATGAAATGCTCTGAACCAATCACGTTGGTTGCCGCTCATCTCTTTGGCCACAGTATTTCAGAAGGCTCTGAGACAAGCCTAATGTGTCCACCAAAAATTTTGTTCTTTTGAGTATCTTCATTTTTTCCCCAACTTAATTTCAATTTAATTTATGTACATGAAACAAAAAAACTAGCAAAATGTTATAGCATAAAAACAAGTTTTTATTGGTGTAAATGTTAAATTTACACCTCACTCTTAGAAGTTCTGACAGTTTGTGAAAGACAGAACTCTGTCCCATATAGTTCTGATATGACACTGCAAAAAATCAACTGGCCAAAGTAAATTGAGCTCTGAGTTATGTTTGTTATGTCTAGTCACTTACAGTAACCTCTAATTATAGTAACCTGTTCTCCCCTTATGATCCTACAAAATCCAGTTTTGTTCAACTAAGCTCTTAGATTTAGGCAGAATATAGACTTCAGGCAAATGTACAATTTGTGACGGTATCATTATTTTTAGGAACTAAATTTCAACTGTAGTTCTGCACACAAACAGGGGCCCCGCGTCCCCCACCCTCACACAACCCCTGATTGGATAATAGAAAAGCTTTAACTAGTCAGGGTGATGTGTTGCCTGCTATTACATCATACTGGTGTAGCTGCCATAGCTGACATGATGCAATCAGAACCCTTTTTAATAATTCACAAGTAAGAGCTTCTTATGAATTATTAAAAAGAGCTTTGACTGGAGTCTGTCTATATTAAAGACTGATAGAGTTGTGATTTTAAAATACTATGAGCTAGAGTAGTAACCCCCCCCCCGCCCCGGCCCCCCCTCCACAAGATAGGTCGGCCATTTTTTTGCTGAATATTTGTCAAGGACCTACACAGAGCAGCTTAATGAGATGTTGATATGGGCGGGGGCTTTATATCGATGTAATGAACCTACACACTCCCTTTTGCTTAGCGTGGCTCACGTTGCGAAGTAACCACCAACGTCAGATCTGTGCAGTGGTTCATCTAGAGCCTAAATCATTTCCATCTTCCGACTATTGGTGAATATTTCAAGGGGTCCTGCTTTCCCCGCCCTTCAGGAATGTTTCGCTCATTTTCTCTAATCCCGCCAGCACCAGTTCCATAACTCTTTAACCTCCCTATCCCCCCACCTCACCCCAAAGGAAGCAAGAAATACAAGACAAACTCAAAATCCTCCCCCCTGACCAGCAGGAGTGGTGCTGAACCATAAGGTAAGTGATCTGATCAACCAGGATTATCTGACACATAGATAAGCCTATTGATCAGGCCACCAGGTTACTACATAACTGTATTTAGAAGTTTGTTGTAAAAGCCTATATCTGGATCAGCTTGTTTTCTTGTCTTAATCCAAGTAACACTGTCCTTTATTTTCAAGTCTCACACAGATAGGTGAGGGAATGGTAGAAATTCTGTATTCTCCAGGAGATACTGTCACATAATAGAATTAAAGTATTGATGTAATTGACCACGTATTCATATAAAATGGGCATTTCACATCTCTTCATGTGATGTGATCATGCAAAAGTATGCAAGAATGCAGTCGAATAGTCTGACAAAGTGATGCACCTTCATATCGATCCCATTCAAGCCTTTCTGAATTTTGACACTCCGACGACTTAAAAAGGAGAGCATAGGTCAAAGACGTCCACCATCTCCTGTATTGCTCATTTCATCTTGATAGTCAGATGTAATGTGCTATTGAACACTTGCATAATAATTCCCATACTGCAGGACCCAAATTTTGGGATCTAAAAGCTTCTAGTCCTGAAACTAAGGTAGTTCAAATGAGATCAGATCAGTGGATATGCTCAAGACCTTATTTCTCCCCCGTCTACCCATCACACCCTCCTTTACAGTTTTCTGAACACCCTGTAAATTTGTCTAAAGGACTCTTGAGGTATACTGGACAGCTAGACAATGAATAAAATGTTGAAACAGAATTCTATTGCTTCACAAACCTTACAATGGTGTGTTTGGTCAGTTTTGTTCATGTAAGGCCCTCAGGAGTGTTTGGTAGCTTTTAAAAATCATAATAATGGTGATGCAGAGACCTAACATGGTTAATGTTCTGTTTGATTCTGAGCCTTGACTATGGACTGCAAGCAATTATTCAAAATGATTATTTTGGTCCTTGAAATATTTAAAATTCATCCAAAAATTCAACTTTAAGACTCACTTCAACATATTTTACAGTACCTTATGGTGTATAATAAATTCTAGATGTGATCCTTCAATATAGATGCAAGATTTGAGCATTTTTGTAAAACCTGCAGAAAACATGCTGTAGCATTGCTTTATAACAATGTGAACAAACACTTGACTGCTTTTGATACTGGTTTGAGTACTGAGTACTGAGTAAAGGATGAACTTCACAATGGGTGGTATGGTGGCTCCGTGTTTAGCACTGTTTCCTCATACCTGGGGGGTTGCAACCCTACCTCACCTGCCCATTTGGAGTTAGCATGTTAACCCTGTGCTACACAGGTGTCTTCTGGGTAATTTCACTTCCTCCCAGAGACACACAGTTAGTCACATCTTTAATTTGGTCACAGTGTATGATTGTGTGTGTGTGTTAATGCTCATCCAGGGCTCATCCAACATTTCACCCCGTGCTGTACAAAATATGCCCAGGGTCCCATGCAGTGTGCGAAATACGGGGAGTCCAGGGGGGGGTCTGACATCCCTTCAAAAGCAAAATTTTAAGGGGGTCTCAAGATCAGTATTGCGCAACAATAGATGGGACCCCCCCCCCCAAATATTGACGGGTATTTCGCACACTGGTCCCATGAGTCCCATAGGTGGAGGGTTGGATAGATTTCACAATGTAGATACTCCACAGTTACATAAACACTAATACTGTCTTGAAGAAAATCCCACAGTCTTGTCATCATAGTGATATCTAAAGAAGTGTTGTAGTGCGTAACTTAGAAGCTACTACACCTGGGAAACAAGTGATGAGGTGATCCAAAAGGGATTCCTGCGTGACGGGCTGGCGTGCGGAGTTCATGGCCGAGACGGCCAGGCAGAGGATCTCACCCAGCGGGATGAACTGGGACTGGCTGATGGGAGACATGCCAATGGGAGAGACATCACCTGTGGGGAAGCAAGTTTGGTCAGATGCAGTTATGCTTAGGCCAAGGTTATAGACAAGTTGAGCTGTAATTCGTATGTGATGTTTTTGTGGCTGCATGGGCCTAATCAAAGAAAGGACAGGACTCCATAAGTGATGTTTGCCATGGTGAGTGAAATAGAAGGGCTTCTGGACAATGAGTTTTTACTCCACACCTGTCTTTGTAGTTTAAACGTGTATCCTGGGTTTGGGTTGTGCCTGAACGGGATCCATTCACACATACATTTATTCACACACTAAGGCTTGGAGCTACAGCCATTAGTTCTGATACAACACGAAGTCCTCGAGGAAACATTCATCAGACCCAGAGCTATTGCCATATCTGGAGAGGGCGGTGGCGGGTGAGGCAGCAAGCTTCTGTGGTCAGAAGGTCACGGGTTCGAGCCCAGCCTCGGAAGAACAGTCACGTGTCCATGGGCCCTTGAGTGAGACAATTAACCCCCAGCTACCTAAACATCACAAGCTAGCTGCCCCCTTGCTATGACCCTCAAGCCTGCCCTCACCTGTAAGTATGTCTCATGGAGAGCAGGAGGGGACTAAGGGAACTTACCCACAGGGATTACTAAAGTACAGACGCTCCTCTACTTACGAACTTTCAGACTTACGAACGAAAAGGACCGTAAGTCCAAATTGTGTTCATTGGGCTCCTGTTTCCTGTCTGGAACATCAATTCCAATTCCGCCTAGTATGACTTCTGGCCGCTACTCCCACCACGCAGCAGCGTAGCGTGCGTATTCCCAGCATCCTAGTTCTTAGTACTTGCATATACCCTTAAAATAATGTTGAATGACTTCTTACGAACATTTGAAATTATGAACAGCTGTTCAGAATGTATCTCGTTCGTAAGTAGAGGAGCATCTGTATCTCTATTCTATTCAAGCCTACAAACAAAAGCAAGTATAAGTTACTGGGAATATTTTTATTTCTATTCATATTCATAAATATTTTTTATCTTGTTGTTTCCCCTAAATCTCTGATATTATGCATGTATGAAGGGGTAAGCGCTGGTACAGAAACAGAAAAAGGTACAATGACGCAACAAGGCACACAAACTTGTTAAGACATTTTTTAAATAAAATTTGTGAGTGGAAAAGATGCATTCATCTAAGAATGTAAAGATATCTCTGAAGACAATTTTCTATATTTTATGACCATAAATAATGAAAATAAAAAGGGGTATAAACAGAGCAATATGAAGTGGATTTTACAGGATTGTAGAGTATTTCTTAAGTGAGACTTGTTGGGTCTTCAAACAAATGGACACAGACAATTTTTGGTGTCCTTCTATACCCCAAAAGCTGGGTTTCAAAAAGTGAGCCCTTCATCTCAGCACACTGACTTCAGTGATCGGCTGACCGAGGTAACAGGCACAAACTGGGACATTTACAGACCTTCAATCAAATAAAAAAGTGTTGTAAATGTAAACATATACACATACATTATACACTCTGGCTTTTTCCTAATGCTGAATAACAATGCAAATAACAATAATTTAATCTTTACATTTAACTGATCAAAGAAGTAATCAGAAAGAATTTTAAGTTGGGGTGGAACGTGTAATTCTAGCTTCCACTGATTGTCTTCTTTTGAAATTTTAAATGGTTTAACAAGTGGTTAATAAACTTTGAAAGTAGCATTTTTTCCCCACCTAATGAAACAACTGCTTATATTTCCTTCTATAATTGAATTTCATTTGAAAAACACAGCTTGAATATATATATTTGTGAAACCTGCCACAATTCTACAAAGAGTGAGTAAGTTATGCTACTTCACACTGTGGCCCAGCTAGTAGCACTGTGCTGTCTCCCGCTGGCAGGAGTAATGCCTTCCATGTTGCATGCGTGTGGACTCGGCATGTTCTCCCTGTCCTGTGTTGCTGACATGCAGGCTAATTGTGCATGTGTATGTGTCCTGCCATCCAGGGCAATCCCCCTGTCCCCCCCCCCCCCAGACAACCCAGCATTCTGGTCAGTTTACGTCCCCATTAAAGGGGACAAGTCGGTGAAAAACAGGACGTGCGGTCTCCCTAATTTTAACACTTTTACACCCTTGAATATTAATGCGACAGGTGTGTAGAGAAAACAAGCCCATTCATGAAGAAGCTTGGTGATAAACAAGGGACTTTCAGGGACTTTCGGTTTATGTGCGTGTGTATGTGTGTGTGTGTGTGTGTGGGGGGGTGCAGGCATTTTTAGACACTGGCACCTGCGACACCCCTGCCGCAGTGTACAGTGAAGACACACAGGATGCATATGCAGCTGATACTTCACACTCTACCTTCCCTACAGAAAGGTGGCCACAGTATGAACCCGCCCCCTCCAGAAAATATGGCCTGACAGCAAAGGAGAAATGGAACGTGACATGGTTATCCAGGTGAGATCCTGTGGAATATGCAAGACACGGCGCTTGTGGCAGGGGAGGGATGTACAGATATAAGGGAGGCAAAGTTGCCTTCATAGTCCTCCTACAAACTGTGTAAAAACCCAACAAAATTAAACTTATTGTGATCGAAGTAAAACATTTAATCCACACTGATTATTCTTGGGATACCTTTTCCCCAGAAACCCCTTCTATGGTGCGATGTAACAATGCTAAATACAGTCACAAAAAGATTGAAAGGGAGTGAGAAATCCAGGAAAGAAACAAAACATTCAGTACCTTGGACTTTTTCTCAGATTTCTCTCAGACTCTAATCCCAGCAAATTCAAAAGCAGCCGTGTAGCTCAAGCCTTTACACAAATAAGCATTAACTCTGCGGCCTTACCCAGAATGCTCCAGTCCGCACAAAGACAACAGAGGTGTGACCAATCATATTGTAGCTGGGTATGCATGCCTCTGAGAGCTTCTTCCTCGTAATGCCCACTGACACACAAGCTTGTAGACAGCCCGCTGGACCCGTTGTCATGGCAATGGAATCCCAGTCGCTCACCGCGATGTTTTCCGTGCTGCCTTTCCCAGCCCCGCTCACTTGCTGGCTACTAATTACAAATTAAGGTTTGCGCCGCTTTGCGGGGCTCGGCAAAAGCTAAATGGCTGACAGCGAGTGAGGAGCGCCACCCTCACCGTGACTCTCAGAGCAGGTGCCGACGGGGGTCCTATTGTTATCTCTTTTGAAAAGGACAGGGGCAGCCATCTTATTTTAGGGAGGTGGGGAGCAGAATGGGGGAGGGACCATTAAGGCCTGCACAACCACGTTACCGTTATGCATGAGATCGAGTCCGGTGTATTTTTTGTGATTCGCTGTTGTTTTTAGCCTCGTTTGGTGAAAGTCACACAATGTGGCCTTGAGAAGCTGAGGATTTAGGTACGTAATGTGTGAAAGACAAAGCTTCTGCATGTATGAGCATGTATACAGTAAAAAATGTTATTAAATATGCATACGCACATTAATAAACATGTAGCCGATAAGTCAGACAGTTAACAGGCAATCTAGCCTGGCAGGGGCTGTCAGAAAAAGTTGGATAAAAAAGCTCTCCTTAGCCAATGTGCCCTTTCACTTTCATTTCACTTTCCCTGATAACAAGATACTTCTGTCTACAGAAGTGAGTTTCTGTACAGTAAATTATAAATTACTGCAAGACCACCTTAATCCCAGACTCTGGCTTTTGGCAATGGGCCAAATTTGGCAATTTGGCAATTCGCGGTCACTCCCTGCCACTTGGCCCTTCTCATTTCTGCACATTTAATCAGGTCATGAAAAGGTTCAACCACATATTTAGGCCAGGGGACCTTGCACGTGTCTACCTGAGGTTTACTCTCTTCAGCTACCAAAACATCCATACCTACAATCTTCATCTGCTTCTTTTTCTAGGTTAATACTTTAACACTTATTGCCGCAAATTAAGAAAAATGATAAAAGTGTCTTCAGAAAATCCCAAGAAACAATCAGAAAGCAGAAAGCACCCCCAAGCTGCACTTTACCGTAAAACATATAATAGAATATTTATACTGTCTCTTCATTTTCCTGCAAGTGGTCTTGTTGTATTATCGGCATTAGCTGTGCCTACCTGTTTTTTCCCTTTGCTGGTACCCAGAGAAAAAGTACTGATAATTTTCAGCACAGGACCCAAAAATTGCCCTTCCCCAAACTCATGCAGGCACTTTCAAGTTTGCACTCCTATTATGGCGTGGAACAGCGCCTGCTCCACACAGCAATCAAATTCAAACTACAGTTTCTAATTTTAGAGGGCTAATCGGGCCAGAAAGCTGGCAGCACTTCTCTCTTCTACTCTCAGAGGTCGAATCTCGGATATAAGCTGATAAAGTCACCAAGCATGACATGGATGTGATTCCAATTGTTACACTTTAGTACATCTATAGTAAGTTAATTACTTCAATTACTTCCATCCATCCATCTATAATCCATCCGTTTATCATCCATTCACCTCTGGAAGAGCAGGTTACAAAGCAGGGGACACCCTGGGTGATAAGCCAGTCTGTCACAGAGATGGTCTAAGGTCCCCAACCTATAGGACTGCACTTATAGTATCTCTAAGCTGACTGACCTGATTTAACTAACCTAGCGCCATTATTACTGCACTACTTGAATTATGTACTTGTTTTGGAATAGAACTGAAATATATGGTGTTGCAGGTGTTCAGGATATGAACTGTATTATACTATTTTATTCATTTCAGTAATCTGCTCTGTAGTTTTCAGGAACTGTAGAAGGAGTGTTTATTCTCTACTGAAACATGCCAAGTGAGTAGAGACTCAAACAGCTCACTAAAACTCCAAGAAGCTCATGCCAAGTGAGTAGAGACTCAAACAGCTCACTAAAACTCCAAGAA
>JAODUD010000015.1:13327447-13356352 GCA_026784285.1 Stomatorhinus walkeri | reverse complement strand
GGGGGGGGGGGGGGGGGGGGGCTGAGCGCGTACGCGTGCCGTGTCTGCTCCGTCGCAGGAACGCGCCCGTAAGAAACAGATTGAGAGAGAGAGAGAGAGAGAGAGGAGGAGCTGCTGGTGGTGTCAGGTCCTAGAGCGAGCGAGAAGATGGGCCCCAGCAGCACAGCTGGATGTTGTCATTCCGATCCGCTGCCTGTCCAGGGTTTCAAGGGACCCCTCTGTGGCTGCGCTGCTCCGTTTCCCTGGAAACGAGTCCCTGGACGCACCGATCCTGGTGCTTGGAGCCTGAGAGGATGGTCGCAGAGAGCCGCTGTTCTGCTAGCCGAGGTTCACCTCAGTGGCGGGGCCATCTTCCTATCAGCCTGCACGGCTCAGTGTGGAAAAAAGAACACAACACCCCCCCCCCCCCCACACACACACAGGTTCCCCCAATCCCTGACTCCCAGGACAGCCAATGAGAAGCCGCTATATTTACATGCAGAAGCTGTGCAAGCCTTCCCTGTATGCGCCCCCAGCCCGAGAGAAACGGTGGAATAAAAAGAGAAAAAAACACATATCTGGTCTCATGGAGGCGACATCATCTCCGTGTGCCGGGGAAGCTCCTCCCTGCCGTCGCCTCCTTCCTCTTTGTGTCACGTTGGCGACAAGGGGGGCCCCGTCAGCAGAGCAGCTGCGTCTGAATTCCTCTGGAAGGTAATTAAAGAGGTCTGACAGTGACAGTGGGGGGGCATAGCAGAGAGTGGACTTTGGAGGGTACCCAAGCGCTGCCAGCTCCTGATTGAAGCCCATCCACAGCTGCTCCTCTCCTCACAGCCAGTAGGTCCATGGCTGCCTCATGCCAGATCCGCAGGGGCAAAGACACAGATACAAACCGGGGACTATATCAGCCCTAGGGCAGGACAAAAGATGATCTTCAAATGATATATATTTTATTAGGTGCATCTGCGTAGCACCAGGTGCAACTCACATTCGCTTCCAGAACAACTTAGACAAGTTCTTCATTCAGAAAAGCCCTTCTGTACACCACTGTTGTCCAGCCCTGTTACTCTATCACTTTTTTCCTTCCTGATAGTTTTATTGCCCATTCTCCTCTGACCTCTGTCATTAACGGGGTGTTTTCAGTGCCAGACTTGACGCTTAGTAGACGTTCTTTGTTTATTGTGTCATTCTTTATAAACCCTACACACTGTAATTCAAAAAATTCCTGAAAGGTGGTTGTTTCTGGGATGCAGAAAATTTAGGTAAGGCGTCTGAGCCACTTTCATGCCAAGCCACACAGAAAGTGGAACTCTTTTTAAGAATTCTGGTAATATTTTTATAAAAACCAAAGCACATCCTAAGAATGTAAGGTCAATCAGTCCCTGGAGCAAATGGACCTTAAGGGACTTCTTCAAGCACCTAGTAGTGACACTACTCTAAGGACCCCAAGATTTAAAACAGTAACCTTTTGGTCACAGGCTGCAGCCAAACTGATTCAGCCACACACCTCCCCCATGTTCAATGAATGTATTTATCTAATATTTAGCGTCGTGGTCCTGCAGCCACCCCTGCTTTGTGTGTGTGTGTGTGTTTTAAGGTCCCCACAAGGATCTGTGAATGCAATCAAAAAAGTAAAAAGTCCTTCTCATATAAATGAATGGAGTCCCCACAAATACATAATTACAATCCTGTGTGTATGTATGTATGTATATATAATTTATATATGTATAAATTTTTTGGATATATAATTGTAACTGTAGACTACTTTATAAACAGGTACTTATGCCCATTACATTCATATGAATCAATAAGAATTCAAACACCATCAATAAATTAATTAATTGAAGATTCTTTGGAGAGTAGTTGGTATTTGTAATGTGATTGAATTAAATCCTCTTGGATTTCCAAGTAATGATATTCCATTGCTGGAAATGAAAACAGAAATCTGCAAAGAAAGAGTGGCTATTAGAACAAGACATTAAAAGAGAAAAGTCGGGTATGGTGAAGATGGAAATGGATCCCTTACAGGTCAGCATCACAGACGTCAATAAACTCGGATTGGACTAGGACAGTTTAAGCCAGGAGCAGGCAACATTTACTACTCATGAAATGGATGACAGTGAAGTTCTGTAGTTCCCATAATCTGGAAACAACGGCGATTTCTCTAAGACTACACTGGAAGCACAGCTTCCCCCATAAAAATTGCCGAAAGAATTGAATTAGTCAATGTATCAATGTACGTTCATTACAGTACATTCAATTAGACTAAAAAGTACATTTACTACATACAGCTACGGTACAACTGGCAAACCCATGCGGGTACAGCCCCAGCGACAGGCAAAGATACAAATAGGTGGTAAGTTGCATTGTCACTGACACGACCCACGATATTTTCTGGTAAGCTGACCCGTGTCACGTATGGGTCGACCCAGGCACTTAGATTGGATTTTTTTAGAAAGCCTCCTTCTAGAATATAAAAATACAGACCTATTTATGATTCCCCTTATTTATATTTCCTCTTTGAAATGTCACTTGGTAAGGTTCTGTCTATTTTACCCTGTTATTATTGTAATGCACCCCGCCTGATGCCCAAACAAACAAACCAACAAATAATCACGACTCTCTGCAGGGGTCTTCAACCGAATATTTGAATTTCTGGGGCCAGTCCTACAATGATGCATACCTATCTTTTAATTACTTTTTCAGAATCTGGGATGACATAAACGGTGCCCCTGGAAGGCACAAAGCAAGGTACACCCTAGACGGAATGCTACTAAATCACAGTGCGTAATGCACCTAGGTAGTCATACACAGTCTCTAATGTAGTTCTATGTGAACGAAATGTTAAATACCTAAATACAGCAGATAAAGCTTTTTTAAAAATGTCGAATTAATCTATCTATTTCATATTTTGAGTGACCAAAATTTCAATATGTGCATGGAGCTGTCAATAAAAATAAAAAAATACAGTTAAAAAGAATGAATTAACAAATTAAATATATAAGAAAAGGCATAAGCAACGTACAAGACACACCCACACCATAATCTAAAGCGATCATGCAACTAACTAAAATACTGGTACTGCCCATGTGCTGCCTGTTTACAAGCTCCAGCGCGCCTCGCGAGCTTACGCAAAGTCTCGCGTGAATTCGACGTCACCCAGGGGTCGAAGTGCAGCGGTGCGGGTTGAGCGCGGCTGAGCACCGCTGATGCTTTTTGACAGCCTGTGCATTTGTCATGTTGCTTTTGCGTGTTTAATCGACTGACTTTAAACTTGTGTATGTGTAAGAGCGTGAATGGTAACGAAATCATGACTGCGAACGAAGATCAAGAGGTACCGGGTTCTTGGTTCTTAAATATTGAGATAGATATTAAACTTGCTAGCTAGCGAGCAGTTTTCATTAGCCGGTTGGCTACCACCAACGGCTATATTGCTACTCCAGAGTTTTTGGGTCCATACAGATACACATACGTATACATTCAGCCGGTCCATCATGTAATCATTGGATGTTATTTTACATATCCGAATGGTGTTGCCTGTCATCACGTTTCATGGTAGCTGTTTAACTCGACTGGACAACAGTTCTGTAACTTCAAATTGAACTTTTACTGATTAACAAAATGATCAGTAGCAAGAGGCTGAAGTAATGGTAAATTTAATTTGTACAAAATTAACTAATTCACGAATATTTTGGAAGTATAACCTGAAATATCTTGTATGACACGAGAAATCCGACAGTTTAATAAAGCTTGACATTTTAATGAAATGATACCAGTTGCATAGTGATACTTTAGTGACGTCCATCATTATGTGTAACTTTTTGTTACCTTTTGCTGCACGTTTCAGATGGAACTTGAGGCTCTTCGCTCTATTTATGAAGGGGACGATTGCTTTAAAGAGCTGAACCCAGTTACTTTTCAGTTTAGAGTGAGTAGACTTTGGTAATCGTGTGTTCATCATGTTGTGAAATTCAGTTCTACCCCGACTTCGTTTACTACATTTATATATATAATTATATATCATATAATATTGTTATGAATATGTCATTTTGGAAGAACCGCGTGCCTTGCATTTATCTTCAGGGTGTTCGCTTTCAGATTGGAGATCACGACGATGCTAAAGCATTTCTGTTAGAAATCTCATGGCCAAAAACCTACCCTGAAACAGCACCACACATATCCTTAGATGCTTTTTTCAACAATAGAATGTGAGTACTATCGGCAGCATGTTTTGACAGTGATTATGTTGACATGCCCTGCTACTGAAATTAAGGAGCTTGCACTCACAAGGTGTAGTAAACTACCGCAGTTAAAAGCCACGTGTACGGCATTGTAAATAAATTGTGAATTCTGAAGAGAGATACATGTCGGTGTCGGGGTTTTGCTTTTGAAAGGAGTTTGACTCCATTTCCGCCTGATGGCTGTCTCTTTGTTTTGGGTCTAGATCTCCAGAAACAAAAAGAGCAATAGCATCCAAACTGGAAGAGCAGGTTGAGGCCAACCTTGGAACTGCCATGATGTACACTTTGTTTGAATGGGCAAAAGAAAACCAGGAATCGCTGATGGAGAACCACCGTCCGGTTGCTGGAGCCATGGTCAGTCTGAAGAATTTAAAAAACTTCACTCTCAAAGTACCGCCTGACGTGGCAGAACAAGTGAATGGTTAATTACGGATAATATGCCGCCATGTCTGATGTACATGACATTGCTTTGCATTAGTTTTTATAATTATTCTGTATAGGGAAAAGGACTTCTTTATGACGTTATTGTTACCTTACAGACTCCAGTCACTTTGACATCCAGCAGCGACTCTTCAAGCTTGAACTCTACGATCAAAAAGAAGGAAAAGAAGGAGCAATTAACTAAAGCTCAAAAAAGGAAAATAACTGGACGAACAGGTAACCGACTCATTTTTATTGGCCTAAATACAGAGCTCGTCCACCGATTGGCTGGCCTGCGATTTACAGAGCCAACCAGGACTGAAAAATTATACAGCCTCTACCCGGGTTACGATGGGACTTTGTTCCGACAAGCCTGTCGTTAGGTGAAAAATGCATATTAATACAGTTCATCCAACCCAACAAACAACATAGCCTAGCCTACCTTAAATATACTTGGAACACTAGCCTACAGTTGGGCAAAATCATTAACAGGAAGCCTAATTTATAAATAAGTGCTGAATATCTCATGCAATTTATTGCATAATATACTGAAAGTGAAAAACATTTACTCATTGAAAAGCTGAAATATTGTAACACCGACCATGGTAACACGGCGAGTGTCTGCATACTATGTTCTATTACATATATTCCCCATTCAGTCTGGAGGGGCAGTTTTGCTAAGTAGAAATCAGAGACTCAATGCTGTTCTTACAAATGATGTCTCTTCAAAGTATCTATTTGAGGGTGAATCATTCATTTAAAGGGGCTGTATAGATTTCTTAAAATTATATATGAATCCCAGTAAACCCTTCACGATTATATATTTTAAATCAAAATGGTAGGGAATGGTTTTGTAGGCACTGCATACGTGTAATTATATCACCCTGGAAGTCAGGGTGAAAAAAACTTGCTTCAGTGTTGAATTGCAATATCCCAATGTGGACTTTTTAATTAATATGCACACGTACATGTTCATCATAAACATAAGGAAAATGCTATGATGACATCCAGCTCAGACATTAAGCAATGATGTTTCTGTCTTCAATTTAACCAACAGATAACAAGGGTGAACTTCCTCGGGGATGGAACTGGGTTGATGTTATCAAGGTAAAAAAAAAAGCAAAGTTGGCTGGTTTTGAGGAGCAATTTTTTCTTAAGAAGTATATAGTGTTGAAAGCTTGACAACAATTTTAAGAAATAGAAATATTATAGGATGAACTAAATAACCTATGTTTTGTTTTTATCTGTGTGTGTCCTGTCAACGCTCCATGTTTACCTTGGGGGGGAAATGAATACAGCACGTAAGTTGAGATTAGATCATTTGTGTATAATAAATAATTCATTATCATAATTGCTCTTTGAAATTTGTATACTTTAATTTCAGTAATTAAATACAATAGTTTCAGCATTATAATCACCTGCTGTTCTACATTTACAGCTACATGTTCATTATTTATACTAAAATGATGTCAGTTGATATAGGTTTTAAAAGCAGAATAGTTTAAGCAGTATATTTCTCAATCTCCCCTTTACAGCTGAGCAAAACAGGAGGGAAAGAGGATGAATGAAGTCCCAGGAAAGTGTCTGGAGGATTGGCATCCAAGTGCAATGAACTCTTCTGACCTCACTCATTCCTCCTGTTGTAGGTCTGTCTGCCTCAGAGGCCATTGTGTGACAAGAGAGCTGTTTCTCTTATTTTATTTGTTTTGCTGTAATATAAGCAAGGTTTTGGGAAGAGATTGACAGGTCTGTGATAGCAGTAAATCTGTATAACTGTTTATTTTGTAACTGGGTGACTGTGATGTACGGGGTGGCTGTTTTTGTCATGTCTTTTGCTTCTGTTACATCCTGTATTGGTTTTCTGTTCTGTGCTGGCGTGATAACAGGCTGCGAAACAGTGTTTCGAGTGTTTCTTAGCTAGTAAGAGAATAGTCACCAAACTGTATGGAATTGGGGACTTGTATCATCAGTCAAAAGATTGAATTTACAGGCAAGATCAGATCTGTATTTAACCTCTCTGACAACACTAACTCAGGCACATGTCATTTTCAGAATAGCTGCCAAAGGCCTGCATCAATAGACAATATTACACACTGAGTAAATAAGGTAGGAAATGGTAAAATGTTTTCTGGCCTATTACATACACCCACCATGCAGAATGAGCATTATGGCTTGAACTGTTGCTCAATGTGAGATGGACATCAGCCTGTACTTCACTAGACATTTTGTGTGGTATATTGTGCTGTCCAAAAATAGCAGGCACCACCTTTACAGTGAATGTTTATGCTGCTCCTGTGAATGTTTAGACCTGTCTTTTTTTTCCCCACAGAACAGCTTTTGAGATTAAATGTTTTTTAATGAAAAATCTAAATGATGTTTTCTTTGAAATCTGTCTTGTCTGCATATACATTGAGTTTTATATGCTGCATTGTTACAATAAAGCAAACAGCAATGACTTGCCACCTCCATCTTTTATTTGAGTTATAACTTTTACGTTTTATGTAAAAGAATTTCTCATTGTAATACATTTGAGTGGCATTTAAAAATAATGATTGGAAGATTTCAACTTGCCCTGCTCAAATGTTAGAATACCATCCGATATACAATCTGGCAACTAAACTCCTAGTATCCTAACACCAAAGGATTGCGTCACCTGCAACAGTTTAACCACCAGTTTAACTATGAAAGTGGTGCAATTGTGCTTAGAGAAAGTTAATGAAAACTAGCATAGACTCTGCTTTCCTTCCTCCCACAGTCCTGAAATTTCTTCTTCTGTCTGTAGTCATATCATTTATAGTTTATGTACTCCAAAGAAAACATTTTTTTATGGAGATAAAACTACTGATGGGGTGACATGGTGGTGCAGCGGTTAGCACTGTTACCCCACACCTGTGGGATGTGGGTTTAAGTCTCTGCCAGGGTTCCATGTGTGTGTAGTTTCCATGTTCTCCCTGAGTCATCGTGGGGTTTCCTCTGGGTACTCCAGTTTCCCCCCACAGTGCAAAAACATGCTGAGGCTGATTGGAATTACCAAATTGCCCATAGGTAGTTAATGGTCTGTGTGCCCTGCAATGGGTTGGTGCCCCATCCTGGGTTGTTCCCTGCCTTGGGTTGCCCCCTGCAATCCTGCATTGTGCTTTCAGAGAATGGATGGATAACCACAGATTCTACTGAGTGACATACCGTGACACAATGTGCAATATTAATATAATCATGGTATAATGGTGATCTCCCTACTGTGACCTCTACTGTATAATTTTTAAAAGCTAATTTACCCCTTATAAGGAACTAGTTACATAACCATATACTTTATTGAAAACAGATTATATATCTTTCCCCCAAAAAGATTATCTTGCAGTTTATTTGATACCTATTCTGCGTTATATATTTTATTTAATTCTCTTTAACTCCTGTTTGTGATATTACTTTTCCGTTTTCTGAGCTGGAAGTCACCAGTTTTGCTCTGGAGCTGCAAAATTTTTCATTTGTCCAATAACTAACAGGAGACTAAACCTAATGAGTTACATTTTGTAAATTCAGGTAGAGTTCAATATATTTGGTCATTCTGTAAACATGAACAAAGAATCATTGTTGCTCTCATAATTATGTACATACCTCAGAAGCAATCCCCTATAAAAGTAGCCTCAACACATCAAAAATTGTCATTTTCCAGGGTAGTTTCCCTGATTTCCATGTTGCAGCTTGGAACACCCACAAGGATTGTGGTCACAAACAACATGAAGCCTCTTGTTACCAGGAACTGGGGACCATTGTGTTCTTCTGGCACGGAGGATGCAATCTGGTGTGAAGGCCCATGGGGGATGCCAAGAGAGAGTCTCCGTCTGTTAGCTGGAGAATCCAAAGGTCTGCTGCCTGAGCTTCTACTCTCCAAAGCATCGTGCTAAAGCTTAGGAGGCCCACGGCGCTCAACCTGCTGAACCAAATTCCAGGACCACCATCACTGGTCTGAGAGCTTTGATTTATAGTTCCAAATCTGAGCACATCTTGCTAGACTTAGACAGCCAGCAATACACAGGACATCCTATTAAACATATTATTAAATATTTAATTCATAAGTAAGTAAGTATTTTACCCACAAACATTCTGAAGCCTCTTGGCTTCTTAAGACTGTATACATACAGAATTTCTGTACATCAACCAAAAAACAGAAAAAGGGGTTACCACCTTTTGTTGATATGGCAGCATCTTGGGCATTTTTATGAAAGCAAATGCTTACTGAAAACGCACAATAAATCCAGCGACTGGGGCACTGATCCTAGGTCAGATCCTACACCCCTCTCCATTTTCCCCAACAGCAGAGGTTACAAATATATCTTAGCTTAAGAGATGCTTGAGATACCATCCATCAGGTAATTTAGATATTAAAAGAAAGGTTAAGATTAGATACAGTATAAAAACTAAGCAATATTATAGATGTCCATTTGGAGCTTTATGGTGGCAAACAGTGGCTTTGCACTCTGAAATTTTTAAACACTATGGAACATAGACACCCACACAACCGGACTAAGGAATAGCTCTTTTTGCAGATTGGTTACCCAGCTGAACACACGGCCTCCCATCACTAGTGCAATACTGTTTATATATATATAATACTGCTTTTGTGCAATACTACAACCAGAAGTGTTACACTGGCAAACCATCCAGTACTTACTTAATTTTCTGTAGCACTGACTAGAGTATTTCACACTCAAGTTTCATTGTACTTGTACAATAATAAAAGGATTCCATTCATTTTGAGGATTTACTTCGCTTTGACTTCTCAATTGAAATAAAGTCAATGCTCAACATACATCTTTCAGTTACATAGCTATATAAAGACTAGGAGCTGAAAATTAAATTAAAAATATGTATAGTACATTTTATTACCGCTCAACAGGAACCTAAAACAAGATGAGGAGGACTGATGGCATATTCCTTTTTTCCCCTCTATTGAAAATACACACTTTAATACTAGGTTTGGGAGATTTGAGGGCATTACGGTATTTCCCGATATTCAGAAATCCCAAAGGTACTGTACTCAGTACCATTAACAATACAGATGCTCCTCTTTCTATTAAACTGAAATGGAGACACAGTATTGAGGTGAAGTATTTTAGTGCACAGCATAGTGATTGGAGCTTCACTTGGGTTAAAAAAAAAAGTAAAAAAATAACTCATAGGCAATAAATTAAATGCCAGAAAAACAAAATGTACTATGAATGGGATGAGCAGTAAGCAGTTAGTGCATGTGTGGCCTACATGAAACCCAGGCTTCAGATTGGGGAATGAGCGCAGTTTCAACTGACGAAAGGTGATCGTTTTAAGCTCTCATTTCCCTAGCAGTCAACTTCCAGACTGATGAGCCGGTTTAGGCTGATTATGGAGTTTACAGGAGTATACAAGATTTACCTTGTTGAATACCATCATATACAGTATACCGGGGTGAAATGTCTTGAAGGTATGTCATAATTAAAAAAATACCGCCCAAGCCTACTTAATACTGTCAATGAACCATCACACTAAGCACTGTACAAATGTAAGGGAAAAAGAAGTCATCTTCTATAAAACATCATGAACGTATTAATTTACTCATGAAAACATCAAAGCACCAATGAAAACATCTAAGCACCATTAAACAAATGTCTGATTGTTTGCAGAGAATAACCAAGCCACATCTGCAAATCTATTTCAAGAACACACTTTGGATCACAGTGGGCAACATCTGCAGGGCAGAGTTTACAAATAGTATTTTCATTCATCCCACTTTGCCCACACTGTGAAAATCAAAAATGACATTTCAAAGAGTATGTACAAGTTGGCTGGCTTCTGTTTGACCTACCCATTAAATGCAAAAATGGCATACATGCTAACTTAAAGGTAAATATTTGAGCAATAACAAAACATTTTTCAATTATAAAGTCTTCCCCTGCAACCACCTCAAAATGGTCGACTTTGCCGACTGCACTTGATAGGCTGTATACGAGTGCATTTCACGACATGACTAAAATCCAAACGATAAGAGATAGACATGATCACAAAAAAGCATTATCCTGCTTCTTTGGAGGGTGAATGAATAATGCATGGAAATTCCAAAGACCCACTGTGCTTAAAGTACACCCAAATAACCATTTTGGCATAGTGAACAATTATATCAAATGCTTCTCAGACATGTTTATTTCAATACTACCAAAGGTTGAAGGGTAAGGGGACCATGGAATATGGAGTTCAAAACAAATTCTAAAAATTTAGAAAAGCTGGAAGACATAAAAAAAAAAAAAAAAAAAACTCCAAACAAAAACTGAATGTCTTCACTTATTACTCTGGAGAGTATGAATCACAAACATCTTCATCTATGTGCCTCTAATACTCCCCAACTCAACCTTTCGCTTCTATTCAGGTGTGGTGATTTGACCTCTTACAAACCTGTAAAATTACTCAGTTGGGCATATTAAATAAACATCAAATAAATTAAATGACCTGTCAATGGCAGTAATTGTGATTCCAGCTTTTTCAGTCTGCGGTAAAAGGGATGGCATCTGGCTATGTCTACAAAGTACTAGTGTTGCAACACTGTCTTCTAAAGTCAGGTTCTTTTTTTTTAATAAGTGCTACAACCTATTAATTGGAGGAATCTGAACTTTCATAATGCGCCGATGCCATCAAGTGCAAACTATTGCACAACCATATTCACAAGCCATAGGACTGTTCATTAATAACAGCCATTAGATCACTACCTTGAGCGCCTATCCTTCTTAGTTTTTTCAATGCTCTTGTCCATTGTCTTTTCATTGTCCCCCCTGCATTTTGGACAGTACCACTTTCCTTTGGGCTTGTAGGTAAGTCCGACACAAGAAAAGTGGAACCATTCAATGGGACACTGTTCGTTGTCACACCCAATCATCTCGCCATAAGACACTTGGTCACACAAGCAGTAGGTCGGCTCGTTGGGGTCGATGGTGTACTCCACTGGTGAAACTTCACGCTTCGGGGCCTTTGAGCGCTTCTTCTTCTTGGCAGACTTAGACTTCTTCTCTTTGGGCGGAGGGTCATCACCCTGCTCGTCGACGCCATTGGCCGTGTAGCAGGAATCGCGGCTCTCACTATGGCGCTGGCGCCGCTGCCGCCGGGCGGAGCAGCGCTCCGGGGGCTGTACCTCTTGTTTAGTTGTTTTCTCAACGTTTGTCTCAATCTCAGTGGGCTCCTGGAAACAATGCGAGTGGGAATCCATTTGCCGCGCACGGTTCTCAACCAACTCTATCATTTGCGTAACCAAGTGTATCTTCTCATCCCCCAGCTCCTGGCTGCTGATGAGAGACCGCTGGAGTTGGTTTTGAAGTCGTTTTCTTTGACTTGTATCAGTCTCTTTTTTATACTTCTCATAAACATCGTCCACCTCTTTCAGTACGTCTGTTAAACACAGAAAAAGACATATGTGTTTCAGAAGGGCACTGGAAATATAAACATCTACGATAGAATTTAATTCAATTTTACTTATTTCAATACATACTCAAAATAAATACAAAAATCAGCATAAGTGTTGAGGTTATGCTATATTAAACACTCAAAATAACCAATACAGTAATAACATTATTGCCAGTATTAAAGACAATGAGTACATTTTCTTATGCTCTTTTTATTAGAAGTTTAAGACGTTATGTCACACAACTATTTATTCACACATCAACCACTCACTAAATTCCTAGGGAAAAGATGAAGTGAAATCGAAACCAGAGCAAGACCCACAACTCATAAATACTCGAAGTGTTTCGGCATATGCTGAGGCAATAAATCGTCAAGTACACTTTCCCTCGTTTTACTTGGCGAGCTGAGCCAATATCGTAAACTAAAGTTTTTATGTCAAGTAGCTGATTTTTTTTTTTTTTTTTAATATTGAGGCTGACGTGGGATTCAAGGCTGGTCCGCGGTTCCACTTCCGCATCGAGCGCGTTCTCATTTCCCGGAAATGACGTCATGCGACCCTCGGCTCTGTGACTCGCTTACTGAAATGCGAGCGGCGTCGTTCCCGACGAGGGGGAAAAACTTGGCCATTGTCTCCAAGTATCCTGATTTTGTTAGGATTACGTAAATTGCCAGGACGGAAACGTTGCACAAAACGACTCGATGATCAGTGAAAACTTCATTTGCTTATTTTGTTATTTCGCTCTGCGAGCGGACTTGGGAGTAAAGAGAAGGAAGCGGTCTGCCCGATAATTGAAAAACTGCTTAAGTAATCGCTCGAAAACCAAATGTCAAACTATTGAACAGTTCACACTAACAGGTGATGCTGTGAACCCGACAACTTACGTTTGCAATTTTAAAAAATCCAACAAATGAGATCCATTATTTGCTTCTAGCCGGTGAAACATAACACCCGAATTGTTCATTTCACTTATTTAAGCTAGCTACCGCATGATAAAACGTCGTCATTAGAGATATAGTGCAGGTTCCAGCTCTACGCTGAATTATACAGTACTCTAGTAGGCGTGCTATCCGACTTATCCACCTATTTGTTGTCAAAATGGCTGATCCCCTTCTGGAGTCATACTTGACTCTGAACAGCGCATATCAGTACTATATCCAGGGAAAAAAACTAACTAATTTGAACAGGCATGTAAACATTTGAAACAAGTAAAGAACAACCTTTTGCTAAATTAAGCATATGGAACCACAAGGAATATGCTTGTGATTTTATAGAACACCGCCATAAGTGTGGCTTTCAACAACTGCCGTATTCTAAGTGTGTATAAACTGTTACATACCCTGATACTTCGTATCAATTTCTCGTAGCAACGAAACATTCCTCTGTATGTCCAAAGGCAAAGACTCCACACATTCCAGATAATCTTCCACATAGCTAACCAGTTGTGTCTTTTCCACGCTTGGGTAATGATGCCCCAACATAATGATAGCACTGCATGAAACGACTCAACAACACCTACGACTAGAAATAAATGTTTTAAGTGACCACATTTACAAGAAGTGTTGCAGTTACGGATAGCGATTCTATTCTTTCTATACAGCTCAATCCGCCAGTCTAACTGCAATTCACTTCAAACAAAACTACCATTTCTGCGCATGCGTAAAAACATGCCTTATAAGGCAATGAACCGCGTTTTTGCATTTTCCCGCAGCTTCCTCGAAAGGGGGTTGGGCCGCACTGCTGAGGTCAAAGTTCATGAGCGCGGTGATGTCAGGCTCTGTAGCTCCGTAACCAATTTGTTACATGTATTCTGATCTGATTTCCTTCATTACGAAAAGAAGATGTTGTTCGACCTATATGAGTGCATCACACGGCAGACACTTATGTGGTGGGGAGCAAGAAAATACCAGCGTTTAATCACCCAGCCCACATCGGTTTCTTCGCAGTAACCATGGAAACGACGATAGCTCTCAGTAAACAATAAGTGACGATTTATAAGATACAAAATATTCCACCGATAAACAGGAACAACATTAATGCCATCTGCTGTCTTTGGTTCTATATTAGTCGGTTAGATACTGTTATAAGCATCTGTGGGAATGTTTGCTGCAGACTAGCTTTTAATCTCCTGTATGCAAACAATTAATCATCGTCAGTGAAAATACGTTACACACAATGCGCCAGTGGTGCAAACGCTATCCGGACAGCTTGAACGAGAAGGAATGAGGTTGCGATACTGATAGTTATGAATTATTACAATGCATTTAAACGACTTGACAGAACTGACGACAATTTGTACACTAAAATTCACTATACGTGTTTCACATACCGTTTATTGTGGTATAAATCATTTACCTGTAGTTATAATGCTTTATATTCTGTTGTGAATTTACAGGCGTCACATATTTGGCCAGGAGGCTAAATATCTTAACAGTCATCAGAGGAACGCAGGCCATTGAGAATCAGTCCAATTCTCACGTTGATTTTTCTCAGAAAGTAATAAAGAACACTCTTGGAAATGTAACTGAATTAACAATATTCTATGAAATAAATTATGAAATACGAAACAGTGTCAGAATGAATATGTCAGTTATACATTGTGCAGAACATTCAGACAGACTTTTCCTATTTTTGTTACGTAACAGCAGTATTGTGTTCTGGACTAAAATTATTTTTAAATGACAAGAATGTACTCCATGCATCATTAAAAAGTAGTTGATGGTAAATCCTCTATATTTTTGTAACTGCCATGCAACCACATGTTAAATTCTGAAATATCTTGAAAGGGTTTTATCTAGCACTAACTTTCTAGATGCAATCTTAATGTTTATGAATATTATGATATTTCAGGTTTTTTATTTTAATACATTTGGAAAATCTGCACAAATGTCATGTCCTGCCTTGCCCGACCCTCCTGTTTCCTCCTTGGTGTGGCCTCTCCTGCAAACCCTTTACCCTATCTCTCATTGCAGCCCTCCCGTGATTCACTCCAACTGCCTGTTGATGGATCCCTTGTTAGCCCTGCTTAAACGGGCTTCTCTGTCTTGTGTTAGTTCCGTCACTGGTGTTGTGCCCCGGTCTTATTATATGCCTCAGCCTCTCCATTTGTCGAAAAATTGTTCGGTCCTTGAAGCTTTTATAAATGGTGAACATTAGTGACACCAGGTGGTAAAATAAGTAAATAGCAGTTCGTTTTGACTGAGTGTAGTGCTTCGGAATATATGCAAATAGGCAAAATTTCACGAGGTCTGTAGTGCTTTATGAACATGAATGTACTGGTTAAGTTGGGCAGCCCAATTACTTGTGAATTGGTCAACCTTTGAATTAATGGTTTAGGGCTGCTCCCGTAACTAAAAAGGGGCCAGTAGTCTACAGATTGTTGTTGAGGCACAGTATTTGTTTAATGCGGAGGACAAGTTGGTTACATTTTTTATTCACAGCTTCTCCAACTTCAGAGACTACACATGGAACGGAGGATGTTGGAGTGCATAAAAACTGTATTGCAAGTTCTTATTAGTGTGGATACACAGCCTGCTGCATATCCCAGAACTACAAAGGGTCTTCAGTATGCAGTATATTGGGGTCACTGAGGTACTGCCCAACCTCCACAGTAGCATCGCTGTCGAACCCATGACCCATCTGCTTTCCCCTCCACCACTGTCCAGAAGATCCCACAGACCTGGAACTGAAATGATAAAACATGAATCATTGTATACACTATGCATTTTGTACTGTGCAATAATAATGATATATCACAATTCAGTTTAATTGAACAATATTATTAAAATGTGAAAGTTTGGAACAGTGCCGTTGGGCATTGCAATACTTGATGAAGTTCCTGCAGGCTCCGGTTCTGGTGGCTGCATGCACGTGGGTGTGAATGGCTTATGTCGGGCCTCCTGTAATCTTCCAATGGACGCACAGCACTATAAGGTGTTTCACAGTAGCCTGAGCATGAGATTGGTTACAGAAACCTGCAGATTTTGCATCTTGGGGCCAGCAGTGTGGCCAGTGTCATAATGCTCATGGTCTCATAGATTGACACCCTCTCAGTGAGCAACTTCAAGAGGTGCTTGCACAACTGCTGGATCTTGACGTTCTGTGTCTGGGTCAGTTTCAGGTTCACAGCAGGTGAAGGCGATAGCAGGGGTGCTCCAAGCTATCTACATGTCGATGAGAGGAATTACCTTGGATCCTGATACTCTCTTCAGAAAGTTCAACAATTGCCTCATTCAAATGATGTAAAACACCCAGACACTCATAAATTATGTCATAGTCCTCTGAAGGTTATGAGCTGTGTTCTGACAGCTGTCTGACTAATGCAGCACCAACTGACTGTCTTTGATCATGCAATCGTTGTAGCATGGAATAGGTGCTATTCCAGCGGGTTTCCACTTCTTGAATCAATTTGAGAGTGCGCCTGCCCATCTGCTGTTGAATTTGGCAAAGCCTTTCTCTAGCAGTTGTACTGGTGCTGAAGTAGGTCACGATATGTCTTACTGTGGATCTGATATCGTCAAATCCTTGTGTCTGATCAATGGCCTTCTTCACAGGCAAATTCAGAGTGTGTGCAATGCAGGTTGTGCATCTGACTTTTAAATTTCTAGCACAGGCAATCAGATTCGGTGCAGCATCAGTCACAAGGCATCAGACTTTATTTTGCATTCCCCTCCATCAAGGTTGTCTTGACTGCAACTATGTTTTCTGCAGAATGAGACTGTGGGAATTTTCCTGCTCTCAATAATACTGTAAACATTTATAAAATGGCATATGACTGATAAATAAGCATCTATATGTATGAATGTCTATATGTCAGATGTTAGACTTGCTGCCTTGGCCTTCTTCACTTCATTTGCTTTCTCCTTTTCTCTCTTAAATTTTTCTCCTACCGTACCCTTCAGTGTTTGCCTGGATGGGAGAGTGTAGGTTGGATCCAAGATACTCACAAACCCCATAAATCCTGAATCCTTCACAATCATGTTGACCAAAGCCTCATTCTGTTTCTTGGTCTCTGTAATGGGAACCAAAAATATACACGGTATTATTATACAGATTATTGGGTAATACCCACACCTAAGTCTGATATTATATGTATTCATACAATTAAACTGTTTCTTGAGCACAATAAAGAATAATTACACAGGACAACAAAAAACATTTTTTATATCATCAAAGACCAAAACACGTTTTTCAGTTTCTCACACTGATTCCATATCTGTTTTCCGTTTTTTCTGTCACGTCAAGTTTTTGATTTAGGAGTAATACTAGTTAATACTGTAATCGCAAGTATTGTGTACTAACACAAAGGTATCACTGTAGTATAGGGTAAAATATTTTTTATAGCAAAATGAAATAGACAGTGGGCATAAAGAAATTTTAAAGTGTTTGTTAACCACCATTGTTTCTTCAAAAACGCTTTGAGTTTGATTTTCTTGTGTACACCATGTCTGGATTGTCGTGGTACAGCATCCAGGAGTAGTCGGCCATCATGCCTTCACTGTAACCAGCTGCACCTTCTCCATACTCCTCATCACCTTCTACAGAATCAAGACCATCCTGTGGCGGTACAGGAACAGGCAATGAATTGCCATGAGGAACAGGCCTGATTGCAGAATCTAGGCTGGGATATACAATTTTGTGCTTAGTTTTAGCTGAGAAGCCACTTGTATTCGTGCGGCAAAAGTAGCTGTCTTTGAGATGGTCTCACGGTTCCCTCCACACCATCGGAATTCCAAATGGCATTGCTACCTTTTGCCGATTTAGCCAGCCTTGCAGACCATTTGAACAACTGGTACAGATGACATGTGGAACCCAAGATTTATCCTGGTCTCCAGGTGGACAGCCAAAGCATAATTTGTATGTCTTCTTAAGATCTGCAGTGATTGGGTGATGTTGTGCTTTCGTTGTGAATGAACCACACACATAACAGAAACTGTCTGGATGGTTAAAACAATTTCTAGGCATGATAACAACTGAAAGCCAATACATTTGATGCTGTCAGTCACCGCTGCCTTCGATTTTCAGGTCAACGACCCAGAATTCCAACTCAAGAGTTATATTTAGTATTTCCTTTGCAACAATTAGAGAAATAATACAAAATTCGTCAAGAAGCTTACGTCAGCAAAACAAAACCTGAGGCACAACTATGTTTCCCATCAAACTAAGTTGTATACACAACACATGCAAATGCACACTAGGTCAAATTAATTATACTCAAATGGCAACTAGACAAGTGTCAGTAAAACATAACTCAGTATCTAGTCACATAAAGAACGGTGATGCTGTCTATAAGATAAAAAACACAGACAACTCTTGTAATACACTTAGGCAGACTACATGTACATAACATCATACTACATATAGCTTCATCATAAAAACTTGACGTGCTAGAGAAAAACTAAACACAGATTTGAAATCAGCATGAAAAGTACTGCAAAACCCACATAAAAATTACCTCTGATGAAAATGATCTGTTAACTAGTATAGCTGTATACTATAGATAAGTTACTAGTATAGCTGTCTACTATAGATTGGTTACTAGTATAGCTGTATACTATAGATTAGTTACTAGTATAGCTGTATACTATAGATTAGTTACTAGTATAGCTGTATACTATAGATTGGTTACTAGTATAGCTGTATACTATAGATTGGTTACTAGTATAGCTGTATACTATAGCTTGGTTACTAGTATAGCTGTATACTATAGATTAGTTTGACTACTTCAGTGACCTCAGCCCTAGAGATGGTCAAGTCCCCCTCTGGGTCTTCCAGCTCTACTTCCTCCAAGGAAGGTGCACCAGTGGGATTCCAGAGGTCCTTCGAATACTCCTTTCACCACTTGACTATATCCCCATTTGAGGTCAACAGTTCTCCATCTGTGCTGTAAACAGCATAGGTGAAGTTCTTATTCCCACTCCAGAGTTAAATGAAGATCATTTTCCATGGCTAAACCAAACTCCTTGGACACCCAAGTTTTTGCTTCAGGAACTGCCAAAGCTAAATTCCTCTTGACCTACCAGTACATATCAACTGTTTCAGGAGTCCCACATGACAACTACGCTCAGAAGATCGTATTCTTCAGCCTGACGACTCCCTTGACCTCCACTAGACATCAATAATCTTATTATATCCAGAGAGGAATAGAGACCAGCCCTTCTCCTGGAGTTTGGTGAAAGAGTCAAAGTAGTGTATTGGGGTGAGCCCAACTATATCTAGTTGGTTTCTCTCTACTTTCCACACCAGCTCTGGCTCCTTTCCCACCAGACAGGTTGAATTCTCTGTGCCTAGAGCCAGATTTGGTTGCCAACAATCGGTCCACTGAGGCTTCTGCCTTCGACTGTCACCCAATCTATATGACACTTGACCCCCCCCAGCCCCTCCCAAAGGTTTGACGGTAAGATTCAGGATTGTTGTCAGCATTGGAGTTGATTGCCTCCAATTCCAGCCCCTTCACTGGGGAACTTGAACCCATGCAGCTGTGTAGAGCTCCCCTGACAGCTGTGGAGAAACAGTGTAGGTCTGCGCAACAGCTCTGTCTATGCTATGCTGGTATGGGGCACACTGGGAATGATTCTTCAGTTTGTCTGCCTCATCAGGATACGTCTGCTAAGGTACGACTGCCTGTGTTCTTAGAAATGACACAAAACAGCCAGTGGTCCTGGCCATTTTGTCCTGTGGGGGTGATGTATTGGTCATAGAAGGTCTTCTGGACTCAAGGGCCGCGGGAAATTTTATTGACGCTGAGTTCTCTAAATGGTTGCATCATCCTCTAGAACAATTATCCTCTCCCCAAACAGTGCTTGGAATCAGATGGAAACGTCTAGATACAGGGAGGGTTACTCACAGCATGGTGTCATTATCACTGGGATTTCTTCACTGAGAAGAGAAACAGCTGCTGGTACTTACCTCCATGCGAGATCCACTTCAGTTGGGTCATCCATGGTTATGCCATCGTAATCTACAAATCAACTGGACAACTGATAAGTTGCTATCTTAGTCACCAACTTGTTTCTCTCAGTATGTGGTGGTGTCAAGTTGAGTCTCATCTATACAAAGCCTTAGAACCTGGCGTCCATCCTAGAAGAGTACCATGACTACAGTGATGTGTTCAGTAAGTCCATAGTATTCGGATTACCCAAGCATCAAGTGAGTGACTGCTCAATTAATTTATTGGAAAGTGCACCACTCCTGAAGGGGTGTCTGTTTGCTGCGTCTTGACCCAAGGAAACAGTGGTGCAAGCATGCATCCAAGATAGCCTCAAGCAAGGAATTATTCGCCCTTCCACATCCTCTGTAACTTCCTGGTTTTACTTCATAATGAAGACGGGGATTTGCGCCCTTGCATAGATTACAGGGCACTGGATGTCATTACGGCTAAGTGAAGAGACCCTGAACCTCTGATTCCCTTCAGCGCTTGAGCATGACGCTTGTCTGTTCACAAAGCTCGATTTGCATAGTGCTTTTAATCTCGTTTGAATTAAAAAAGAGGACGAATGGAAAACTTCCTATATAACAAATGTCAGGCAATTCAAGTACCTGGTGATGCCTTATGGCTTAGCTAATAGTCCATCCATTTTCCAATCCTTTATGAATGAGGTTTTAGCAGGGCTCATTAACCATTTTGTCACTGTGTATATTGATGGCATTTATTCCGCTTCCTCTCAGCAGCGCGTTCAACATGTTCAGCAGGTCCTTCAGAGACTGAGCGACTACCACCTCTATGTAAAGGAAGAGAAAAGTGAGTTCCATCGGAGTTCAATTCAGTTCCTCGGGTACCAAATCCAACCCGGTGCAGTTGGATGAGGAAAAGGTCCGGGCTGTGAGTTAGTGAATATAAAGCTAACTTGTGGTGTTACAGTTATGGTTTAAACTCAAACCCGCTTTTGGATATATCTGGCTGGTATTCTCACTTGATGATGCAGGGATATGCAGATCTATACTGAAACATAAGCGGGTTCCAGCTTAAACCTTAACTCCAACACCGTGGAAAAGTTAGCTTTATATGCATTTTCCCGCCTGTAATATCTTTCAATGTTTGTGATATATTTCAGTGTTTGTATGTGTGCACTACATGTCCAATAGCACAGCTGTCCTGCTTAAAGTCACTGGCAGTCAATGGACACAGTGCAATTATTGATAAATACGTATAAAACACATAATATTGAAGTTACTCAGTGTACATTGTCCCTCATAGTTTAATGCATAAACACACTTTACATGTCTGCATTATTTATGTTTATCCATGCAAATAGCAGGCAGGCAACTGTTGTGGGGTCACAAAAACTATTAGACAGGATGTGATCCATAAATCTGCAAAACATTTTTCATGTGTAAAAATCACTCTCTGTTTTTGTGGATATGATATTTAGTTAAATATTTATAGACCATAGTACAGTAATCTGTGGATTGTCTTCTGTGGGTTATAAATAATGAAGTCCAATAAAAACTAACATACATCCCATGTGAAGGCGTGTAACCTTGCAAAACTGTCATCGAAATGGTGAAAAAGTCCAGCGTAAACAGTGTATTTTGCAACACCACAAAATAGATGTTTGAGCATAATTTGAAAAGATGGACATTCTTATTTCATTATCCAATATATATTATCATCACGCAGCCCTAAAATATGACACCAGGGTCATCAACAGACGATTATGAAAGCCCATTAATTCAAATCATCATGTGGAGCTTCCATTTTTCTCCAGTTAGCTCAGGATCTTCACATTTCCTGGTGATCCTCATATAATTTTCCAGAATTTATCAAGAATAAATACAAAATATCTATCTATGTTAGTTATTCCAGCAAATTGTTGTATCTTGGGTTCTCTTAAATAATCTATAATCCAAGATGTATAATATAACAATCCAAAATATATGTTGATGTTTTTACTGATATTTTACTGTGTTACTGATATTTTTGCACAAAAAAGTTGATGCCCACAATATTTATGTCATATGTGATACCAAACCCGGATGTTCCCTAATGTTTCCTAGACATTATAAAATAATGTTGTATGAGGAACTATACTGTGATGTTGTGAATGTCTTTTTCGAAATGTTCTGCCAGGACGTAACCAGGATCTGTTGGGAATGTTAATATTGTCCTCTAAACGTCCAATAGAGAATGTTAAAAAAAACACCCATATGCGGACACCAGTTAACGTCCTGAGAATGTCCCTTGTTTGCTGGGATGACAGACGGGGACAGACAAAGAAGCCAACCAAAATGGAGCTGTAATGCTGTTAAGGGAGTATCATTCGGTTTCTCGTGCTGTTCCATTATTAGACCCTTGTAAAAATTTAAGCCCTTTGCCTTATGTAATTTCATACTGAAATACTATGGTAGAAAATATAACTTAGAAGGACATATGGACCTTACTGGCTACGTTTGTGACATAAACTGTGAAAGAAGTTACTTCTAAATGAATCCAAAATTGTCCACTCGACATCTCATGAGAACGTCTAAAGAACTTACCAGGAATGTTCCCTCAAAGTCCCAGAATGTTCATTGGATGTTCCAGTGATTTCCCTTGGGACATTCTTATATGGTTTAAAGGACTCCACAAAAAAGTCTTTGGGATGTTCGTGCGAACATGTCCCCATGACATTATGGGGACTTCATTTTGCTAGCTGAAGTGTTTGTATACGGTTATAACCTCTGGGAGGTATTCCAGAAAGCAGGTTCAGAATTTAAAGGAGCAGTTCTCCCAAAAATCACAGAAACACATGTTTCAGATATGCCACAGGGCTATTTGTTCATCTAGATTGTTGCGGTGAGAGTTGCCTGGTTTTGTAAATACCGGCCGAAGAAATCAGGGACGTGCGCAGTGATACGATTGGCTTGTGAAGTTCAGTAGAAGAAAATAGTTCCTACATTAAACTGCTCTCTACAAGAGGATTGAAGTATGTGGACTATCTTGAGTAACCCAGTCATGATTTCTGGGAAGTATTATATTCATGAGAAGACTGATATTTCTACGGCCAGTATTTCCAAAACCAGGCAACACTCACCAAAACAATCTAAATGGACAAATATCCCTACAGCATATACTGTATACTAATTTTTGAGTGAAGTGTTCCTTTAAATATTTTAATATGTTTGCAGTACAATTGTATAATGCCGTTTTAGCACCTTCAAGGACTGTGTTTATTTTTATTAACTGTTGCAGCTCTATCAGTGTTTAATTACATTCCATTTTAGCCTGAAATCACTGTCTGCAACAAAAATCACTTCGCTGAAACAAACTCCAGCAAACTCAAAATTGTAATAGTTATGTAACAAATTACGTACAACACACATTCATAAACCAATGAATTAGTCATTCCGCATAGTCATTCCACATGGTCATTCCACATATGAATAAAGTGACAGTAGGCGGTAAAGCATTCTGCTAGACGGCCCCTATATTGAGGGATGGTTTACCAGTCTATGTTTAGGGTGCTGAGTCTCGACTGGTGACCTGTTACTTTAGTTTAGCTTACCAGCAACCTACCACATAACACACCATAACTATGGCTGCAGGTGCTGCTGTACTTGCTGTTTTTATCTATTGTGCTTGTCCATTAATGTGTCAATGAATGTTCTAACCATCCGTGCTCTCTGCCTTCCCACATGTCCTGGTGGTGCCCGGGGGGGGGGTGGGGCACCATCTGAGCTGGAGTCCTGGTTCAGTCCCATGGAGGGATGACATCGTGGATGAGAATTACAAACTGCATCATCGTGGGTGCCGCTTTCAATCTGCCACCCTACACAATCCTTGGACCCCTAGAGGTTTTTTCTCTCCTTACATGAGAGTTTTTCATTCCTCTCCTCCATTGTCTTCTGGTTTTCTTTATTCAGTTTCTTTCCTTCCCTTTTCCCGTTCTGTATCTCTCTCTAATGATGTTTTATGTATCACAACACACCCATGGAAAGTGGTTTGGGGTGACTCAGTTGTAAAAGGCGCTATATGAAATAAATTGAATTGGAATTGAATATCAGAACAATAAATGCTAAGCAATGAAAAGAGGCGGTGATAACAAGATGCAGTAACATTTTAGCCTTGACTAATCCTCTCACAGAAATGCATTTATATCATACTATGCTTTGCAAACAGGGGTAGGAATATTATGGAACAGCACGTCTTTAAGGACATTATCTATTTGTTTTCAAGGACTGCTTGTTTTCTGAAACTCCAATTCAGAAGAGGAAACCTCATAAAATAGTCCTACCATCATTTATAGGGCAGAATGCTTTCATGTTTAGTTGTGTTGATTGCTTTCAAACCATACAACATTCAGCAGTAAGCCATTAAGTTCAATGGTAAACTACTAAGTGTAATTATGATTTAGTCAACTAATCTTCTAAATTGTTATTTTGAAAGTACAATAAAATATCAGTCTGTTTGAGTCTCCAGTAAAAACACATTTTACAAAGTGAAAAGCTCTACAATTGAAGGCAGGAATAACTTGATATTCTTAAATGGTTTTTTTCCTTTTATTTGACTCAAATGGCAATAATATCTCAGGCGTATATACGGTAACCACACAAGTTCTTGTTTTATTTATTTATTTATTTATTTTTTGTATGAAGTTGTTGACAGGCAGGATGGTACATCTCCCAGTGTTCTCTCTATTAAATGCAACAGTTTAATTCCAGTATTGTAATATTGTCCCAAATTGTCTGTACTTCATCCCTGTTGAATATGATTCAGATCTGCAAGGTGGACTGGAATTCTATCTTGGTTGTATACTCTAACTCTGGCCTAGCTCTATATCTTAATAGGATGAAGGCTGTGATACTAGGAATACCACAGTTTAAAAAAAAATCTTGTATTTGAAGAGATACTTTACTTCTGGTTTAAGATAAAATTTGTGGGAGGTAAAATAAATTTGTTATCCATTTTTGTATATGTCTGATTAAAGAATGAAACCAACATGAATTATAAGCAGTGTTCCTTTCGTTGAACCTAACATTTCCGTGTAAAACCTCGCTTTGAACGCAATTATGTAGTTTAAAAATATATTCGCTAGATGGCACAATAAACCAGATTTTAAAGTACTTACGTAGAATAAGGGTTATACTACGGTTTAACAAAATTATGAAAAACCGCTCCTACTGAATGAATGGATTATATATGTAGCGTTTTGCATCAGTGTATGTCCTATATATGACATTTAAAAATTTAAATGATACTCGATAGTTGAAAAGGTTGGTTGCAGAAATGAGATCGATGGTGAAAATAATTTTAATCATAATTTATCATCCAGTAACAAGAGTTTAATTCTGAAAAGGCAAAACGCGGTCATTTTTCGTTATACTTTCGCTATATTTTCTAGCGAGAGTGCTTGAAGCAGGGCGTTCCCTGAAAAGTCTCAAGAAATATACCGACATTTGCATGAATATAACCAGAGTTTGTGACTTTTGTCTTCAAGAGTAAATTCGACATCAGCAGCACGACTTTTTACTGATAAAAGTGCCCAGCGACCAGCTGTGTTGTATCGGCAGTGGCTCTGCCAGGATTTCCCCAAACCGTCCCCTCGGGTCTGAAAGACTGAATTCCTTCTTTCAGTTCGGACAGCATATTGCACCCACCATATGCGTGCTGCCACTCGCATCTCCTGCCATAGTACCTTTCTGTCTGCGGGGGCGGAGGGGGGGGGGGGGAGCTTACTAACACAGGGAGATTACAAACCTCATTGACCTATATCATGACCTTATTTAAAGGGGTCATAAAATGTGGACAGTAAGACAACGTAAGCAAAGTCTCAAGCTAACTCAACAAGAACAATAGAGCATTTCTGGCCTTCTGTGTGTGTGTGAAAGGACACCGGCAAAACCATGTCCTGTTCATCTTATTTTCAATCAGCCTTCAGTTTGTGTCTTTGGGTATAAGGCAAAGATCCAAACATTATTATGAGAAATCTGTCACACCGATGAATATATCCACTTTCATTTTGTAGCAAATAATTCAGGGATATTTAGAAGAAAGGTGCATTTACTTTGCGGGGAGCGCAGTGTCTAAGCCTGTAGGGATTGGGGTTTAAACCTCACATCTGGCTCTGAGTGGCGCGTGGCATGTGCCCCCCCCCCCCCCTCGCTGTGTTGAGCCCTGTGATGCACTGCCACCCCGTTCTGTGTCTTGGCCGTGTTTTCCCTTCTGCCCTTCTTGGACTTCCCGCTCACTGCCCCGCTCCGCCGCACTCGCAGTGCGGATAGGTGCTTTAACTCCACGAGAAATTTAATCCTGTAGTTTCTTTCATGAGACAAGCCTGCGTTTGGTCTCTGTTTCGGGCTTCGAAAGCGGTGTTCTTGCTGTGCGGTGATCACCTTTGCGAGGACGGTGGACATCTGGAAAGCAGGCCTGCGGGAGAGACTGGGGTCAGGCCCGGCGAACCCTTCAGGAGTGGGTCTCCACACCGTCTCCCACAGTGGGTCTCCATAGCCAGAAGTATGTTGCAGAGGCCAGGCCATTGAGAGCTGAACAGATGGTTCTCATTTTCAGCTCCATTTCCTTTCAGACATGGAAGTGCGCTAGAACTGCAAGACTTTGTCTGAGTAGTCTTCCCCCACCGCACCTGCTATCATCACCCATCCCGGCCCACCCCCCTCATTTGGCATCTACAGAAGGCCCTGACACCAACTTTGTTTATTTTAGGATTTTAAAGAGTCTATTGAGGACATTATAGAAAAGCAGTTTAATCAGAGTATCGCTGGGTAATTGCATCTCATTTGATGAGTACAGTAGGTGAGAAATTAAAAAAAAAAATTCTGCTACCACTGTGTCCAACTGTTATCTGTAACATTCAGCCAAACCAGGGGGAGCACAAAGAGGATCTCACTGTGTAAGCACATCTCCAGCACCTCCATCTCACTGCCATACTGTTGTCGTCGTTATTGTTACTGTAGTAATTGCTTGGCAGATGCTTTTATCCAGGAAACAACACAACTTGCTGTTTATTCAACTTTATGTCGCGGTTGTACAGATGGATGTTTTCAACTTTATGTCGCGGTTGTACAGATGGATGTTTTACTTGAGCAATTTGTGTTAAGTATCTTCGCTGAAGGATACAACATCGGGGCCTCCTCCAGGGACAGGTGGAAACCTTTTGGTTGGAGTCCATGTCCTTAAGTGCTACCTGCTGCCCCAGCTCGAAAATGAGCCAATGGAGAGCCAGGGACTACAAGCGCTGCTTCGATTATATCTGCAATAGACTCGGCTGATTTTCCATTGACTAGTTAAACATCCTTACAGATGTGGCGACATCGTCTCGATCGACTCCTGTGGTAAAAATACAATCTCTCTATAAATTGTTTGCACAGGGTGTCGTCCCATGTGGTTCCATTAGAGGTGTCAGCACTTAATAAAGAGTGTTCAGGACTCAGGAGGGTGGGGTTAAAAGAGAAGGTAGTTAATAGGAAACTGCTGCATCGTAGCTTAAGAAGAGCAACTCAGCAGTCTGTCAGATTCCAGGCAATTGATCTGTTCACATGTTTATTGGCTTTGGTAGTATTGAGCAAGCAATCTTGAGTGATAGGCCATGTTATCGTTCTGGTTCCAGGCCATTGTCAGACAGATGGATTAAAGAACCATCTCATGTCACCTGTCCTTGAATGAAGTCTGTTAAGGAAAGCTTTAAGATTTATGCTGTGTGATACGTACTTTCTGTACCCAAGTAACCCTCAGCAATCGCGTGGCGTTTTGCACCATCACCCTCCTATTCTTCACGCTATCAACAACCTCCCTGTACTGCCAGGCAGAGGAGTGCATGGAAATCACCCCCGGTCACATCTTTTGCACAAGTAGTTGAATCAATCAAGTCGCCACAACCACAAACCCAGCTGCATGCAAACCCAGATGAGCCTTCTTGTAGCATTCATGCAAATGTTGGTATTAATGGGGAGCAATCTCTCGACGGGATCACACCTGTATTGTGCACGGGAGCCCAGCGCTGAATGAGAAACGAGTTCTAGGTTTTTAATTTCTTCATCCACTCGCGAAACGGAATGGTTCAGGGAAGAGAATAGAAAGCCTGGACCATCTGATTCTAAATGTGAGCGATTCATCATTGCGAAACGTGCACCCATTACAAAGAAGATCATTTTTCCCCCTTCAAGTTAATCAGCCTTCTTTGTGCCCCCAACACATCTTGACATCGCATCGTTTGTTTTCATACAGTAGAAATTCATTATCTCCAAAACCAGGCCTCCACCTCAAAGTGCGACAGTAACAAAAAAATCATTGTTTAATTTGTGAACATTTCAACACGCATTGGTTATTCGTAGTTAAGGTATTATTCGTAGTATAATTACTGCATGAGCATAGGAAGAGTGATAACCTAAAATTTCTTTTCTGTGATTTAGGAATATATCACGAATCCAGGTGTTTTTCTACCTGTCATTTCTATTAAAGCTTCTGTCCGAAAATACATTTCTATTTCTGACCTAAGGGTTTTTGCGATGGAAAGTTTTTCAGGCACAGAAAGAATACTGGACGGGACACACGCTTTGCTGAGGATATTACGCTAGCTAACTTTTTAAGCCACCGTAGCCACCGACGGATGTGTTACGTGTGCAAAGTGCCACCGTGAAAAAAGACACGATATGTAAATCCAAACATAGTCGAAAAATGTTTGTATAAGCACATCTAAGCAAAGACAGGCCTGATGGCTGGGGAAAGGACTGGGGCGTGATAGAGGAGGCCCTACTCGCATGATGGATACCCCATGATGCAGGCTAGGCCCGTGTGGCAGTGAGGTGACCATCGGTAGTGGGGGGGGAGACTCGCATCCATCCCTAAAGGGAGCTCAGCTGTGTGCCAGCTGGTCCGATCTGAGCATGACCCGAATCGAAGTGCGCAACCAG
>JAODUD010000015.1:13299299-13315378 GCA_026784285.1 Stomatorhinus walkeri | reverse complement strand
GTAGGCCTGCGTGGTGCTGATCGCCTCCTGCTGGTACGAGGCAGATTCCCCATCATTACAGTAGGCCTGCATGGTGCTGATCGCCTCCTGCTGGTACGGTATGAGACAGATTCCCCATCATCACCGTAGGCCTGCGTTGTGCTGATCGTCTCCTGCTGGTACGAGGCAGATTCCCCATGATCTGTCACATCACAGAATATATTCGTAGGAATCATAGGATGTTAAAAATCCATAATTCGTGCAGAAACCATTAGAAATGACTGGTCACTGAAGAATGTCGCTGAATTTTAGACTATCTTCAGAGAAAAATGAAATCCTAATCCGACTGATAAAGCGCATTCATACATTATGTTGTAACACAGTACATTACAGTACATTTTTGTGTCTTTCGTGAATTAACCTTCCGGTGTGAGTCTATGACCATTACTGCGGCCGTCAGAACCCCTCACCATCAAGCTCTGGGGACTGCAGTCTTTCGTCCTGCCACATGTTGCATACCTTTTGTCTCACCTGCTTCGATCCACGCACAGATGACGTCACTGAACACGAAGCCTTCCGTAACGTACGCTTGCTGAGGAACGCGTGTCTGGAATGCTGAATAATTGCAACACAAATATTACAAACTGTCTCATATTGCTTTTATCTTAATTAGCATGCACACCAGTAAACTCATTTCTGCCAAGCCACTGGGGGGGAATGTCACAAGACGGCACCCTGTGGGACAAGTGAAATGCAGTTAGAAAAACCCCCTAAGCACAGCAATTCTTTGACTCCTCTGTTCCTGTGGTTACATTACTAGTAGCCATCTCGTTAATATTGAGGAAACCTTGCGCAAAAAGGCAGAGATGATGCATTATACATTTTTGTAGTTTCATTACGAAAGCTTCATTAAACCTCCCACTGAGGCAGACAGATCTTTTCAGTATATAATGAGAGTTTTAGAAGTGGATAAAAAAACAGTGCAATAGAACTTGGAGGGACATTTCAGAAGTACAACTATGTTCCGGAAAAACAGCTGCAGAGTAGAAGGTTGTTTCAGTGAGGTCCAGGAGGGGGGGATGTTGAGTTACGTGAGTGTCAAATGTCAAGGCAATCTGTAGAAAGTGATGTCTTCTCTACAAACTTGTACTTGTGCTGTTAGCCTGGAGGATGATATTTAAGGTGCTGCACCAGACGGGGGATGGGGGGGTGATTGCACTTATACAAGGTCTGAGTCCCAGTCAGTGCAGATAGGATGGACAACGCTGGTTAGGCTGTGTGGAACAACCCAGGATTAGCTGGCATCTGCTCATCTCATGGAAACCTGTCAACAAGTTTGTGAAAGGGATGCAATGCTTCAGTGAGCTCGCTGATTGTTCCGGCCGTATGTTTCGGATCATCATGACGCCACGCGGTGAGGTTCTCCCCAGTAAGTACGGGGGTGTTCTGGTCTGCATGAGCAGAAATGTTTCTGTAAACTTCATTCTCCTTCCACTGTTGCCGTCATTAGTCAGATCGCTGGTAGTTATCTGGTTCCAGCCGACTGCACTTCCTCCACCTTGCTTTAAAGATAAGGTTGTGTTTTCTGAAGCCTCTGTGGTTAATCCCTTCATGCACACATTCCGAGCTCTATGTGCTGTATCTGGAATTCCCCTTACAAAAAAAATACTGTGGTATTATCATCAAAGTAATAGCAAAGTAATGCTACTATGATAAAACCATTGTAATTTGCTCACCTATATACCATGGTATACTCCTTATTACAATGTATCTTCCATTAAAATACTATGGTAATCCATTAAACGTTTTGTTTTGTTCCATGGTAATAGCATAATGTTTACCATAGTATTGTAATGATGCACTGAAATTAGGCATTATAATTACATTAAATGTACCATGCATGAAATGCTTCTGCTTTGGCTTAATGGATATTGACTGGATAATACCATGGTAACTTTCTGTAATGGTAAAATTCATTTGCTCTAGTGGTGTTGCAGAACTCTTCTCTAGTTTTTGATTTTCACTTCTCTAGACTGGCTGTAAATATGGTGCTGGTAAGTGATCTTTGACAGGGTACGGCATACAACCCAACATGATATGCTCTGTAAAATACAAACATGTTAAGGTGCCCATTAAATAACCAATTAAGCGGCAACTAAGTTACATCCAGTCAGTGTATCAATAGGGCAGAAGCAGTAGCTTTTATTTGTACTCTACAGATTGATAAAAATCAAAATAATAAAAGTGAATTAAATTAAATAGTGAACAAATCCATATTTATGCTGTGTGGATTGTCCACCTTGTTTCACTTATCCAGGTAAGGCAATTAATATACATCTATCCATCTTGGAGCTGCTTATCCATAGAAGGGGGACAGAGAACCTGTTTCCTATGCCAGGAAGCACTGGGAGCAAGGCAGGGGATACCTTGAATGGGATGGTTGCAGAGCAGATGGTGTTTTAGCCAAAGATCAAAATGCAAACTTCAGCATCACAGGAGGTGCGAGATAACAGTGATGTCCACTGTGGCGCAGAATGTCAATACCCGTTATTTGGAAATAATTTATATACAGCCGTGGAAAAAATTACAGCACGGTGTTTTGTTTCACTCATTTCTGAATTTATCAGTGTGCGTTTGTGAATTATATATATATATGGTTCTTCTCTGTTTCTCATGAATGAGGGGCATCTTCCTTGCTTTATGGGACTTCAGTCCTGCTTCTAGGAGCCTGATATGAACTGCCCTAGCAGTGCACTTCACACCTGCACTTAATGTTTCCTTTTCAAGGTCACAGATATGTTGACGGTCATCTCCGCCATAAGAAAGTATCTTCCGCCCATTACCTGACTGGTTTCTTGCCGTTCCCAGTGTCTCCTGCTTCACCTTATTCTCGTGCACTGCTGTCTTAGTAATTTTGTACCTGGAAGCAGCCTGCTGCTCAGCGTAGCCTCTGCCAGTAGACCCAGGATTAAACCAGGATTTAAAAATGTAGACTTTTTTTAAATACAGAGTGGTCTTTTTTCCTGAGCTGTATATTTCGCTAAAACAAAAATGTATCCACGAAGGACACATTAATGCAGTAATACCTTTCTTAAGCATCGTTGCTTTTAATCTATAGCAGAGTTCATCGACGTAAATCATCTGAAGATCGCTCTTGTGCTTCCCTTCTGAATTTGTTCACATTCCAGTAGGAGCTACAACAGAGATTTCGCAGCACAAAAATCTTACACGTCGGAAACATTGCACGCATAAATTCTGACTTCTGTGTTGCACATTTACGCTTATTTGTCAGACACTCTTGCCCAAAGACAAAGATCATTAGCGCCACCACGCCACGGGTAGTGAAGGCCACTTTGATTCCACTTCATGCACTCAGGCATGTTGGGAAAATCGCAGCTGTTCCACTGATGTGTCGTTCAGCGTCTGCTAGCATCGTGTTTGCTCTCACTCAGGGATGGAAATTGTGCATAAACTACAGACGGGAAGATTACATTCTTTTAACCTCTTTCTTCTCACACCTTTTGAGCAGGAGATCCACAGCTCACCGGTGTCAGACGCTGCACTGAAAAGCGCATCTGATGAAACCTGCTTTGGCTGAGACTCCCCTTGGCCGATTTTCAGCGCTTCTCTTGCCTGCTGCTGCCTGTTTGTCTAGTCTGATGCTCTCCCATGTCAATCTCTCATTTGTTTGCCTCTCTCCACAAATGTGCTGCTCCCACTGTATCATTTGTGTGCCCCCCCCCCTCCCATGCCTAAACAAAGGTCACCTTACAAACAAAGTAACTAGACAAATATGTGCGTACGATGCCACCAAATGAACCCTTGTCCCTTATAAATGAGTGCAATTAGCTAACTGGGAGGATCCTTTAAGGCCAGCAGTGATATTTGATGCGGTCCTGTAGTGATGATCCTCTGCTACGGGAGAGTATAATGCAGTGTGTTTGCTCAGGGGACAGACAGATTGTTTGTGTGGCTGTGCTTTTGCTGTCTGCACTGATAGGATAATCTCCATCAATTCAGTGAAATCCCCAGGTGTTGCGAAGGCCACAGGTAAACTTTGGCCTTTCTAAATAATTCAGAGGAAATAAAGTAGAGCGGCACAATCCAGACCATACTAAAGTCCTACAGAGATGAAAGTTTCCTCGATATTTTTTTCCTATATTTTTGTTGAAGTCATTTGGACATAAATTGAGAATTCAGTCCTGGGTAACAGATCAGCCTTGTCTATCCTATTTGTGATGTTTCCAGGTTCCCAATTTGAAATCACTACATGCCACAATAGCTCATGAACAAGCCCCCAGCAGGTCACTGACGGATGTTTTACTGAAAGAAATACACTGACGACTCTGTGGCTGTGGGCAATTTTACATTTTTAGATATAAACAGCCCTAGCTCCAGGGTCACATGACAAGGCAAAACACAGGGGTATGACCGTCCTGAGGAAATACACATCGTTAGGGCTGGTATCTATTGACTCATTGAGCAGTGAACAGCTCTTTGTCTGATCGATAAAGCCCCACAGCTTCTGGTCATTAAATAATACACCAGTAGAGGCGCCTATGGCAATGCAGCAAACTCTGATTTACGGTTGATTTTATGCCAAGATCGATTACCTACAGCCAGTACTTTGCCGCAATAATAATGTGGCAATTTTTTTATGATATTAACTGATGACACTTGGCCTGGTGGGGTCTCATTATGACATCCATGCTTTTTGGAGGGAAATCAAAGAGTCACAAGTCAGTTTGACAACACAGAACAGCCCCACACGTAAGAGCCAGTTCCGGAGAAGCTGCCCCATTACTGTTCTCGTAGCGTTCCAAAGCCGTTTTTCTGGTGATCTATTTGTAGTTGTAATTCTTACAATTCCTTTTGCGTTTCACAATAGGTATTCATCAGAGAATTTGCAGGAAGCGTTTACGGAACAAAGACTGCAGAGACTCCTCTGATACCTAAAGTTGGATGAAAGTATTCTCCCACTAACACCTTTTATATGGTTTAACAAGGAAAAAAAATAAAAGCAAAAGGGAAAAAATCCCTTCATGTATCACATATTTTAGACAATATAGTATGCAGTTTATTCTGTATGCCATATTACAGCTTAGTGCACTATAGTCTATTTCAGACATAATAGTCTCTATAGTGAATGAGTCTTTAAGTAAATGATGAGTCTTTGACCTCCTGAACAGTTTAAATGTTTATCCTGAAAATGAAGAATGGATTAAATACTGAATCTCTTTTGTCTATTGCATTGTCACATTTGTACAGTGCCAAATATGTATGCAACTCACGTTCAACAAACACTTCAACTTGCCCATGATCCAATCTCTGTCCTGCTGTATCCTGCTATCCCTTAGTTGGTCTCTTGAGTACCCTAGATATTCTTTTTTCTTTGATTTGATTAGATATTTCGTTACATTCTTGCAATGTCTTTTTGCAGCTTAGTGAATAGCTCTTGCTACAGTGCATATTTTACAAGTCATTCTTCGGAAGCTCAAGCTAGCCAACCTATACTACGGTGGTGTTTGGGCTTGGTCAATTAGGCTACTGTGTCCATAATTAGAAGGTTGTGGATTTGAATCCCAGGGCTGGCAAACGGGTAACCTCCAATTCGTGCTGGACACGGGGCTGATGCTGCACTATGACCTCCAAGCATGCTGTCACCTCTCTGTGTGTCTTCAGGGATAGGTGAAAAGGCCCCATGGAGAAGAATGAAGAGTCGCTTTCCCATTATGCCTAATAGGCTCATTGACTGTTATATGCTTGGGGCCCGATAAAGTATTAAAAAAAGACTTGAGAAAAAGATTTTGATGAGGTCACAGTGCCGCGCATTTGGGGTGTGTGAGTGAACTGGTCCAAAGTAGGCTGGGGATAAATCAATTTTTGTGTGATTTGTGGAAAAACATGGGCTCTTTGTTCCAGAGAAGTGCGCTGAGCAGGCCTTGCTCTGTCAAAGCCTAATGCACTGTGCTAACCCCACTAACTGAAAACCATCACTCTGACAGCCGCAGCCCTGCTTCCTGTCTCTCTTCCCACTTCCTGTGGCACTTCCCTGGTTCTCTGCCATAGCCCTTGTGCTATGGCTCTGCATTCTAGATCTCAGAAGTTGGCATTTTATTTATTGCTTATTAATTTCTGTCACTGTTAACTTCAGAATCCCTTGTCTTTAGCCTCACGTGTGGAGTCCATGGTCAGTTTTTGATGCCTTTTTACGATGTCATTTGCATTCATATCTCCCTGAAATCGTCGCTTAGAATGGTCTCAGTGAACCAGTCATCTTTTTCTCACTGCCTACTGAAGGCTTTATTGCTTATTCAAAACTTTTAAAGTTTTATCAATACTCTTATTTAACTACTTAAACAGCTTGCATTTTAATGAAACAATTAGCTTTCATTGTCTTATAGAAATGTATCACAGCAGTTCCCTGCTTGGCATTCAGCCTAGCAGTCATTTTGATCCTTAGTTACCAGACCATCTGCTTTCATAACTAGTCCTGCATGTTTCCCTTCCTACCTGTTTCTTTGTTTATTACTGTTCAGGTTTTTCGATTCACTTTCTAATTTTTTTTTATCTGTCTTTGTCTCAGTCTATGTATAAATTCCTGAACAAGGGTTTTTTTCCCAAAAGCACATGATTTTTCTGCATGTCTTTATTCACGCTGTCTGTAACTTAGAGCTGTAAGCCCCGCCCTGATAAGTCCAGACTGCTCTGATTGGTTAGCTTGCCCTATATGTTCCTCCCCTATCTTGCAGTCTGCAGACAGGTTCTTGCAGGTAGGCGACCAATAAAGATTGTGGTACCAGGTGACCTCATCATGTCGTGGAAGTATGGGCTGAAATACCAATGAGGCAATTCAAGCACATGTCTTCGGCCGGGGATTAAGTCTCTGGTATTACTCCATGTGTTAGGAGTTTGCATATATTGCGTCTTTTGTCATTGTGGGGTCCCCTCCAAGTACTCCGGTTGTCCCCCCACAGCCCAAAAACATTCAAAGGTGAACTGGGGTTACTGAATTGCTCATATATTTGCTCATGTGTGAGTGCGTCCTGCAATGGGTTGGCACCCCATCCTGGGTTGTTCCTGCCTTGCACCCATAGCTTCCAGGATGGGCCCCGGACCCCCCGCAACCCTGACAAGGACATGCAGTTACAGAAAATAGAATGGATGGATGGATGTCTCTGGCCTGAGAGTTACTCTCTTTGTTGTGTACTTTGGGTCTTAAGACTTTGCAGACCATTTACATGTATTTAAAACTATATAGCACATTAAATAAAAAGAAAGAACTAGAACAACATAACTGGGCTCATTTAAGGTCTCAGCTTCTACACTCACTGGCCATTTTTTTAGGTATAATATCTAATATCTAATCAGCTAATTTCATCTACAGTACTACAAGCCAGTGAATGCATGTGTACCAACTATTTTTTTGACTTAGTAAGTGTCCCTTTGTTCTCACATTCTTACCAAAGTTTGGAATTTAATAAAAATTGTTTTCATTTGTCTCTGTAAAAGATTCAAAATGAACCGTCAGATGATAATGGCGGTGGAAACGTACAGTTCCCCAATTTTACATACACTCAAAGATCCTTAGCATTGAAAGAACATGCGCACATTCACTTTATTAAGTTGGGAAAACAGGCTACAATCTATACATTCTTCACCAGATGGTCAGGCAGGTGCCTCCATAAATCATAGTAGACAATGATTAATTAAAATGGTAAATAAATTGCATATCAATTGTAACCAGTGAAGAGCATTACAGAGTGCAGTTTCAAGCCACACTAGAAACATTGCATAGAGAAAATGTCCTTCACCTGTTGTTTGTTTTACGACATTGATATCTTCTGCAGAGTGGCCGTAAATGAACTCTGGACAGTGGCTGTATAGATGTAACAGATATATCTCTCTTCTAGCCCGTGTACCCAGTGCTGAACTCGTTACATTCCGTCAAAAGCAGTTCCTCACTTTGCTGCCACGCTCGCGGGCGATACCTGCAGCTCGGTCTGATCGGACGTGGCAGGGATGCCGCGCACATGGGACAATGCCAAGTGATGTGGGAGATTACCACAGGCTTCCGGCTGACCCAGATGCCCTTGACAAGGGCTCTGAAGGAAGCTGCAGGGACTGAAATCATCACTGACACATTTACCAGCTGGTACAGTTTGACTCTGATAAGGTGATAAAGATGAAGGCTAGATCTGCCAAATACTAGAGCAGTCAAAACAAGAACAACAACCAAGGACTGGTCAATCCAGTGTGTCTCTCTTCATATACAGCTCTGGAAAAAATGAAGAGACCACTCTATATTTGTAAAAAAAATGTTTATTTTTAAATGTTGGTTTAATCCTAGCTCTGAAAGCTACAGTGCACAGGCTCAGAGTTTCTAAGACAGCAGTACACAAGAACGAGGTGAAGCAGGAAACACTGGGAACGACCAGAAACCAGCCAGGTAGAGGGTGGAAGTGACTTTCTAATGCCAGCAATGACTGTAAACTTATCCGGCAGTGTCTCATAAATTATATAAAGATAACCTCAATGACCTTCAAAAGGAATGTGAAGCATTAAGTGCAGGTGTGAAGTGCACTGCTAGGACAGTTCATATCAGGCTCCTAGAAGCAGGATGAAGACCCATAAAGCAGGGAAGGAGCCCTTCATTAATGAGAAGCAGGGAAGAACCAGGGTGCAGTTTGCAAAAAGATTTTACACTGGCACATACCCATAAATTGACTGAAACTGAACAATTTGCTGTGGTTTCTTAATTTTTTCCAGAGATTAATACTTGTGTATTTGTTTTTTTTCCTATTATAAATGGCCATAAGCAATTTTATCATAATACTTTGAAAGGTAACGTTGATGCTGGTTTTTTCACTTATGATTCCAGGTTCTTGTAATGGTTGAACTTTATGTGTTCAAGTCAACTGATGTTTCTTACACAAACTAGTACAGCCACTATTTACTTCTTACTTTAATTTTACTCTATATAACTCTATCTGTCTAGTTTCATTCATATAACCTTAGCTGGTAACGTGTGGGGTATCATTCATTGTTGTATCTCTTTTTCTCTGTGTGAATTATTGTTCTTGAATCTTTGCCTAGCAATGTGTGAAGCACACATATGTTACCTTACTTGTCCCTTATCACACAGAACTATTTACTGTTTATTTACTACTTCCAGAGGGTGTTTGAAATTTTCTTTAAAGTAAATATGTTTTCCAAAAGAAAGGAGATAAAAACAAGACGATTAAGGCTAAATACATGACACTGGAATAAATGGGAGATGCATCTCAAGAGAGTATAACTTCAGACCTCTTAAATACAAAATCAATTTCCTACAATATTGTTTGCAACATCAATAAGCCAACAATTAAAAGACACTGCCAGCCATTCACAAGAGGATTGTGCTGCCTTCTATGCACTTAGCTTTCAAAAAAAAAATTGTTTATATATCGTTATAGTGCATCAATAGCAATTCTAACACAACAGATAATCTCATAAGTAACTTCCCAATACGGACCAAAAAATACAAACCTTGGCTGTCCTGCCACGCCCGAGGACCTCATTGCAGACTGTTTATCGAACACAGAATTCTAGAAAAATCTATGTTCATAAAGGCGACAAACTGCTTAAGGGAGTCTACCATGGTACAGTGATTGAAAAGCTGTCCAGCTCTCACGTTATGAAAGATTTCACACCTGTGCCATAGGAAGACCCTTAAGCTATACTGCACTGTAGAACTTTACTTCATTTTAACAATGCCTTAAAACATATATACTGCAAGTTCTGAGGCTTTGCGGGTTAAGACTCTGCACCTGTGATCAGAAGGTCACTGGTTTCAATCCCGTGGCTGATAGAGTGACTTTACTGTCGAGCCCTCAAGCAAAGCCCTTAACCAAATCCTCCCAGCACTGGCTGATCCAGAACTCTCAAAAAATATGTTGTTTTAGACAAAAGTGTCTGCTAAATGAATAGGAATACTCTATAGTTTTAGATTGCTATAAAATCATTTTCTGTTCCTGATGCACAGTTTGTTCAGGTAGAATACAGTGGTGTTATTATACAGCCATGGAAAAAATTAAGAGACCACAGCACAATTTTTTGTTTCACTCCTTTCTCAATGTATGAGTGTGCGTTTCTGAATAATATATATATATATAGTTCTCCTACTCATTAGAACTCAAATTTCTTAAAAATCGAACCAACCAGTTTGAAAAAGAAATTAACTAGAACTCGATCTGAATCTCAGAAGTCAAACCGTGAACGCCGACCTAAGAATTTGTACGCCCGGGGAAGCAACACGCATCACGTCTCTCAGCGGAAACAAAGGGTAAAGCTTCAGTCTCAGCCTCGCATTCGCTGTGATAGCACCGTGCATGTTTACATTAACTGAATACATATAAACTCAGCAAAAAAAGAAACGTCCTCTGACTTTCAACTGTTTTTACTTTCAGTAAACTTAATGTATAAATAAATTTATTTGTATGAACACTAAAAGAGTCAATACCATAAGACATAAACTAAAAATGTGTCACAATGTGTCCCTGAATGAAGGAAAAGTAGCAGTCAGTATCTGGTGTGGCCACCAGCTGCTTGAAGTGCTGCAGTGCATCTCCTCCTCGTGGACTGGACCAGATTTGTCGATTCCTGCTGTGAGATGTTACCCCGCTCTTCCACCAAGGCACCTGCAAGTTCCTGGACATTTCTGTGGGGAATGGCCCTAGCCCTCACCCTGCGATCCAACAGGTCCCAGACGTGCTCAATGGGATTGAGATCCGGGCTCTTCGCTGGCCATGGCAGAACACTGACATTGCTGTCATGCAGAAACTCACGCACAGAACGAGCAGTATGGCTGGTGGCATTGTCCTGCTGGAGGCTCATGTCCGGATGAGCATGCATGAAGGGTACCACATGAGGGAGGAGGACGTCTTCCCTGTACCGCAAGGCATTGAGATTGCCTGCAATGACCACAAGCTCAGTCCGATGGTGATGTGCTATACCGCCCCAGACCATGACAGACCCTCCACCTCCAAATCGATCCCGCTCTAGGGTACAGGCCTCGGTGTAACGCTCATTCCTTCGACGATAAACACTAGCCTAGCAGGGTGGAACCTAACAGGGTGGAATACTTCTAGCTAATTTAGCTCTAGCTCTTTGAGTGAGCAACATTTAGCTAGTACACACGCTACAGCTGATCAGCATTAAAATAGCTATTTTTAACATGTTTAAAAAATATTTCTTCCAATAAATATTTCCCATAATATATACTAATAGGGTGGAACTTTAAGGGTGCCTCAAACAGGTATGTAATATAAAATTGAGAAAAATACAGGAGAGAGTGACAGTTAAAGCTTACCTTAGTCTTCCAGTTGAATTTGTCCCAAAAAATAAGTGATGTCACTTCCTGGAAATGGCTGTATGGATTTGTAATCTTTTTAGGGAGCTAAGAAACTAGAGGCTCACAGGGTGGAAAACGAATGCGGAGACATATAATATATTATATAATTACAGAAAACAAAATAACTCACCAGATTTGTTTCTTTCTCTAAAGGTAGTATACCCTAGTCTATCAAAATAATAAAGAATAAGTTTTGGTTTTTCTAATTTTATAGTTTATATTTTCTGAGGAAGTTGAATACATTGCGTTTGGGACATGATAAAATGAGCGCATATTCTAGAGAAATGGTGCTTTAAAGAGATGTAAAAAGATAAAAATAGTAATTTATCTTTGTTAGAGCAATAGAAAACACCTAAGCACATAATAAAATAGGTTTGTTATAAAGATTTGTCTAATTTTATAAAATAATAAGAGCCAGTTAAAGATGGGGACATGAATATGTGGCCTAAAACAGGAATCACCCATATATATATTTTTGCACACTGCACCCTGGTTCTTCCCTGCTTCTCATGAATGAAGGGCTCCTTCCCTGCTTTATGGGTCTTCATCCTGCTTCTAGGAGCCTGATATGAACTGTCCTAGCAGTGCACTTCACACCTGCACTTAATGCTTCCCATTCCTTTTGAAGGTCACTGGATGTCATCCTATGATTCATGACAACCTGTCCGATAAGTTGACGGTCATCTCCGCCATAAGAAAGTCTCTTCCGCCCTCTACCTGACTGGTTTCTTGCCGTTCCCATGAACTGTCCTAGCAGTGCACTTCACACCTGCACTTAATGCTTCCCATTCCTTTTGAAGGTCACTGGATGTCATCCTATGATTCATGACAACCTGTCCGATAAGTTGACGGTCATCTCCGCCATAAGAAAGTCTCTTCCGCCCTCTACCTGACTGGTTTCTTGCCGTTCCCAGTGTCTCCTGCTTCACCTTATTCTCGTGCACTGCTGTCTTAGTAATTTTGTACCTGGAAGCAGCCTGCTGCTCAGCGTAGCCTCTGCCAGTAGAACCGGGATTAAACCAGGATTTTAAAATATAGAGTGGTCTCTTCATTTTTTCCAGAGCTGTATATGTTGCCTATATTTCAATTATTGCGCACGTCTCTGCTAATACACTGAGAGCAGGCTTGCCAACGCCACTCACATTAAACTAGTGAGACAGCAGACGTTCAGACCCCAGACTGCATTCCTAGGGGGACCTGACTTTGTGTTCTGTTGTGAGACTGATACCCTGGGCCCCAGGATTCTGCAGTACCATCAGCGATCTCCCACTACCAATGTCTAGTAAGTCTGTTAAACAGCAGCCTGCGATAGCCTTCTGTGATGCATCGCAATAAGCCTGTATGAGTTCTGAGTGCCAAGGCATCATGTTCTGATGAATTCCTTCCCGCGGGGTTATCTCAGCACAGGGAGTAATGAATATTAAGCTGCTTTAACATGTCTTTGAAACCTGTGATGCCTTTGCTGTAACTGTAAAGGTAAAATCCCTTGAGTGAGTTTTACACCAATCAAATAAAAAAGGAAAAGGCTGAAGCAATGCAAAATCTTTTGCACACACGCACACACACACGCAGACACACACACACGCACACACACACACAGAAAAATAAATATATTATTGATTTATGGCATGCACACTCTAAAGGCCCATCTGTGTCCTAAATGTATCTGAGTGGCACACATCGCTATTGACAGATCCCCATAGTACAGGCAGACCCCATGTTAAGAACATCCGACTTACAGACCACTTGTACTTACGGACTACAGTAAAGCCTATAATATAAAAAACTTGGTTAAATACAATTGTTGGCACTGCTTTGTAACACTCATAAAAACATTGCGCAGCTTCAGCGATTCATCAGCTCGAGGTACAGTACAGTACAGTACTGTATGTATTTACTATTATTATTATTATTATTATTATGTACGGTATTTTTACTGCTCTGACATCTGACAGAATTTGCAGACAGAATTTGGGAACATAGACCCATCTCATTCATAACCTAGGGACTACCTGTAGCGTATTAAACTTACAGCTATACTTCATATTTCCATGAGCATTTCATTCTTCCTTTAAAATCTTCTAAATACTTCATTGTAACAGAAAATCAAATACTCTAATCTAAATAATCCTAGTAGTAAAAGTATTTTAATATTGATTCTGTAATGCTTATGTAATGCAGGGTCGGCGTGAGCCTAGTCCATGTTAATCGTAGGACAAAATATTTTTGCATTCGGCTAAATGTTAAATATAATATTAGCATTAGCCGCTAACTTCTGCCTTGTGCTCTGTGCTTCCTAGGAAAGGCTCCAGACTCCTTGTGACCCCATATCTGATAAGCAGGTAATACAAACCCCATTTCCAGAAAAGTTGGGACATTTTCTAAAATTCTATATATCAAAACATATATATGTAACAAAATAAAATTAAGCTGGTCAGTGAAACTATTGAAGATCTTTTCTTTGTACTCTCATCAGTTAAATAAAGGTTCACACGAATCAACAAGTCAGATTTAATTTTTATTGCATTTTTGGAAAAAATCCAAGCTTTTCTGGAAATGGGGCTTGTAGATGATGGAGGAATTCAGTAGAATTAAAGCTGAATTACCTAATATTCAAAAAAGCATTTATGACCTTTGCTGTGCTACCTAACATTTCAGTTTTGTTCCCACCGAACAAAGGATGTCAAATGAATCAGAAGTAAAAAATGTCAAGATTCACATTTTGTGAGGCTAACTTTATAATAAAAAGTTGCATTTTTAAGGACTTCGCAAATTAATGTTAAATGTAATATGTGATGAATGAAAAATGACCAAAACTTATTTTACAAAGTTGACGTGGGTTAAAAACAGAATACATATAGGGCACTAAATATTAAGGGAGAGATGTCTGACATGTCAGAGATTAATCAAGCAGCCACAGACAGCCACCCTGATATGCGTTTTTGATTTGAGTCCGCAGTGGTTACACCACCTAAGTCACAGAAACTCATTTCTTCTCATGGGCAAAAAGAATTATACTCTTGTTGAAATATGAATATCACATCATTCAAAGACAAAAAATAAATGCCCTGTAAAAATAGTTCCCTTCCCAAGTGCCATTTTTCATGACTATGTTGCATACAGATGAGCATAATAATTGACATTGACATATGCCGGTAGTACTATAGTATAGTAAACTCATGGCATCGCGTACTGTTTTGCTCTCCTTGATTATACATTATAATTTGGTCAAGGTTAGCAAGCACAGCAGTTATCTAAATGCTTTTATAATTTTATTAAGCAGTGTCTATAAATGAAAAATCTTGGAATGCTGGTAGGCTTTCTAGGTTTCCAGGTACCACACCAGTGATGTGGAAATCTTTTCTTTATGACATAATAAACATCAGTACATTAGCAATCATGTTTAGCATTTCACGCTATACTGATAGAGAGTATTTGACCTACAGGTGTAAATGTAGAAATGTAGAATGACTAGATTTTATAGAATCTGGACACCTTTTTCTTTTGAATATCTTGGTCAAAGACTCACCAATACTGTACTTAAAGGAATGCTTAACTGTTATGGCATGAACCATTGATTCCCCCCCCCCCCCCATATTGAATACAGGCTGTGGCATTGCTGGTAATTGTAACTATATTGAGCATACTTGTATCTGTTACTTATAATAATTTTGCATTCCTAGCCCATCTTCTGTGTGAGGCGATGGTAGATTATATGACCTTTTCACTTTGTGTTGTTGTGTTTTGTTAGTGAATATGGTCAATTCTTCATAACAACAATATTTTCAAAATAACATCCAATCATGTAGTAAATCAGTAATATTAAAAACAAGTTCTGGGCTTACTACGGCCAAACCGTGCAACTTCAAAAGAAATTTTCCTTTTTGGTGGTGGTGGTGGGGGGGGGGGGGCGGGGTGAGTCCATTAAAAGGCAGGGAAATCATCTCCCAGAATTGAATCATGAAGAAATTAGTAAAATGAACCTTTTTGCATTAGGTTTATTTATTTCAGTTTGTATTTTGCATCTTTCATTAGGGCAGTGGGGCTGATTTAAAGTGAAGCAGCGTTTCAGGCCTTAGTGATGTCAGGAAATAGCCCATAGCCACATAATGAACTAAGAGCTTTCATGCTAGGTGGTAATTTCTTTCCCTCAAGAAAATGACTCACTTCATTTCACGAGAATTTTTTGCCTCCCTTATGTTGGCTTTTGGTTGTTTGGTATAACTCCTTTTGGTTATACGGTTTATGCAGTGTAAGTCTATTCGGCTATATGACATATACAATATAACTCCTTTTGATTATACGGTTTATGCAGTGTAAGTATATTCGGCTATATGACATATACAGTATAACTCCTTTTGGTTATACGGTTTATGCAGTGTAAATATATTCGGCTATATGACATATACAGTATAACTCCTTTTGGTTATACGGTTTATGCAGTGTAAGTATATTCGGCTATATGACATATACAGTATAACTCCTTTTGGTTATATGGTTTATGCAGTGTAAGTATATTCGGCTATATGACATATACAGTATAACTTCTTTTGATAATGCGGTATATACAATATACCTACATTCAGTTATGTGGTACATACAGTATAAATACTTTCTCTTATATGGTATACCTTTGTATACCTCACAGAAAAGAGTTCACCTCCTGATGGCGTTCAGCAACCCTTCCAGTCGACCTTTTGATTTGCTA
>JAODUD010000015.1:13280899-13299199 GCA_026784285.1 Stomatorhinus walkeri | reverse complement strand
CTCTTATATGGTATATACAATATACCTACATTCAGTTATGTGGTACATACAGTATAAATACTTTCTCTTATATGGTATATACAATATACCTACATTCAGTTATGTGGTGCATACAGTATAAATACTTTCTCTTATATGGTATATACAATATACCTACATTCAGTTATGTGGTACATACAGTATAAATACTTTCTCTTATATGGTAAATACAGTATAACTACTTTCAGTTATGTGGTATAATTACTTGCATGATACATGATTATTTTACTGCAGTGGTATGTTTAAGCTTTCAGTGCTTAAATTCATGGTTCACTAAAAAATAAATCAATATCCTGATAGTAAAAATGCATACTTCATAATTTCAGAACGAAAAGCACAAGATGTAACATGGGGATGAACCTGCCATTTTATTCACAATACATGGTGACGGAAACATACAGCGGTAGAATTGGCACTACAGAAAAACTAAAGGCAAAGTAAGCCAAAGGTAAATAAAACTAGCAATGCTGTTACTGTGAGACTGAGTTTATAAAAAAAGAAAAAAAACTAAATGAATTCCAGCAAGACGTAGCGGAAACGACCATACAGGATGGCAGTATGACCCCTGAGATCAGTTTGCCAGGGCAAAGAGAAAAATAGATACATTTACAATGATTCACAATACAAGGAACATGTGGATTGATCAAGACAACATCACTCCACTCTGGCCACTTTCCCTTATCTTAAACTCTAATACCTGACCGACTTGGCCAAATAGTACTTTACTCAGTATGTTGTCCAATTTCCTAGACTGAAGTGTTGATCAGAAGTTTTATATAGTTAAGAAGGCTCAACAGGGAAGGCTCAAATTCTATTTAATGAAGAATTATTTTTAACACAAACAGTAAAAGACTGTCTGTCTTGCTCCTTGGCCAATGATAATGGTTACAGCAGAGTCAACTGGTCCATTGAAGTACAGGAGGTAGTACCAGCTCTGTTTTTGAGATTAACATATGAAACAAGTAGCTTCGAAATAACTCATTACTAAAATGTTATATTTATTTAAAAAACATTTTATCTTTTCTCTCACTACTGTAATATTGTAAAATGTATTATCTTCTTACCTCGATTTTTTATTGGCCAGCTGCCTCTGATTTGCAGTATATACTGAGAGTACGTAACGACAGAAAGAAAGAACAGATTGCAAAAGTACAGCGTGAATTTTAGCCTGGAGAACAGTTACTCCAAAATCATGTGAGTTAAAATAGAGACGTGTATTTTCATGCAGCGTGTTGTATATTGGATCTGAGGGGGTGGGGGTGCTCTTTGTAGCAGCAAACTGTGGCTTGGGAGGAATTCTGTTGGTTAACAGGAGGGATGTTGAACAAAGCAGAATAGCCAAACAGTGTGAGGGAGCTTGCTGGTGAGGGTGGGGCCACATTTCAAATAAAACTGGGACTCAGAGGGAGACGAACACAGCTGAGCAGAGAGCAAGAAGCAAGGAGTATCACTGAAGGTCAGGATCACAAGATCCAATAGGCCAACTACTGGAGCTGAACAACGTGTCCAGGGCTGACGGGGCCACTGGCCGAATGGGCTCCCTTAATGAGATCACAGCGGAAAGCGGGGGAAAGGAAACAGAGGAGGTGGGAGAGTGGCAGAACAGCTGTGAAGGGAGGCTGACAGAGGTGTTGGGGAGACTCACTGCTGGGCCCACCTGTGGGGAGCCGAGGAGGCGTCAGGAGGAGAGAAGGAGAGGAGGTGACACGCGGCCGGCTGCAGCTTCGAGCTGAGAGAACAGCGCTGCGTATCTGCATTCAGGAGCCCAAACACGACTTAGATGTATCTTATTAAATAACGTCTGGAGATGTTCTCTGCCACCTCGTATCTTGACACATCTGTGAATCTATCATGGGAAAAAAAAGATTTTTTTTTATTTTTAATTCTTTGGCTCAGATCTTACTCATTTGCAGGGATGTTAACATTGTAGCAATGGTTATGAGTGGGAGGACCCAGCAACATGGCAAAGATACCATTTAAATAGAGCCAAAACACTTTTATTCAAGAACTACAGGGACTCAAGGGTAATTTTACAGCTCCATAATTGCTCTTTTAGGTTTACCCAGTGTTATAATATCCAATACCCTGATCCACCACTGACACCACATTCAGCTACATTGTTATAATATCCAATACCCTGATCCACCACTGACACCACATTCAGCTACATGTCACACGCCCTCAGGTGGGTCCATCCTCACATACTCACCTCACATTAATATAACATTATAATACAAATATATACACTCACCATTATAATTTACAGAAATAACACATCGATGTGTGAAGACAGATGATCATAAACATGCATAACTGAATCAGTTATGAGAGTCATGGGAGCCCAAACTTGAACCAATCCTGGCTCTGCCCTGTCCTTCCAGAGCAGGACGTGTTGCCTGTGCACACTAATCTGTAGCAACTACTACAATATTTTTGAGGTAACCACCCACACTTGGCTCTGAGGCTAAGGATCTGTGCCGGCAATCGGAGGTTCGAATCTCATGACTACCAGGAGCTATTCTACTCCCTTGGGCCCTTGAGCGATGGCCCTCACCCTGGACTTACTTCATCCTGGGATTGACAATCTACATCTAGCCCTGCAAGCAGGTTCTCCAACTTTCAGGGAAAATCTGGAGGTTTGTGGCGGGATTGGCACTCTGGCCAACGGAGAAAAAGCTTCACACTGATCCACTCCGTTCAAGCTAGTGTGGTGCTGAGGTATCACCCACCACACGGCTGTACTTAGGTTCTCATCCTTTGGGGTCCTGCAGGTAGTGGGTGCAGCAACACGCTGTATCAGAACACCCTCCTTAACTCTCACCCCTACCCAGTTGCCCAGTGGTGGTTAGTGTTTGCACTCTTTAAAATTATCTTAATTATGTAGAAGTAGTCAACAGCAACAGATATTTGTTTTAAAATAGCATTTCAATCATCCACATTTAGTGTTCTGTAATGGGTTGGCGCCCCATCTTGAGTTGTTCCCTGACTTGCCCTCATAGTCCCTGGTGTCGGCTCCAGACCACTTGAAAAGGACGAGTGGTTTCAGAAAATGAATGGATGGGTGGTCTACACTTATTTAAGTTATACTACTAAGTTTTATTTAGTTGAAAAAGGTGTTGTCAGATTTTTTTTTTGTTTTTGTAACCATTACAAGTTCCTCTCAATTGGAAGTCTTCTCAGAATTTAAGGAAGCTTACGCTCAGAATGGAAAGGGTAGGTTAAATGATCTTGACCTCCTCTCCACATGTGAAGGAAACAATGATGTACTTGAAGATGCCTGTTACCAAGTTACCAAGAGTGGTGCTGAAGCACCCAGGACAATTAGCTTAGCACCCAAACATTTCCATCACAGCTGTTCCCAGTGCGAGCCAGCAGGAAGCAGAGTGGAGGCATGGGGCTGGACTGGGGCCCATTTCACGTTTCCATGGCCATCAGTCACCGGTCCCCATGCTTCAGAAATGGCCATAAATGAAACCCAGCTGACCCTAATAAAACTGATTGGATTTTCTAGAGAAATGCAGCTCGGAGGGAAGAGGATTAAGCGGAGCTGCTTAAGGGAACGTATTCCTGCAATGAGCAGAGTGTTTGTGAGATTTTGTAGCGCTTTAGCTTAAGAAGATATAGATTAAATCTGTTGATTTCATGATCATTCTGAGTTAAAGAACTACAGACCCATTATTTTTGTTTGTTACTGTTACTTTAACAATGAGTTTATCATTGACCCCATTTTCCCTGTGATATCTCTGTTCCACACATAAATGCAGCAGAGTCTGATACCCTTGGTCCATTAATTGGAATGATTAGGTACCTAATTACAACCAGCAACTAAAAAAGAAAGAAATTCTAGGGCCTTCATTGGATGTAAATGGCATCAACAGTCAATCATCACTCCGCATCATTACCCGGTAACCAAAATCCATAGAGATGAGCAAATTCTATGGATCGTGCTTCAAAATAACATAAAAAATATGAGTAAATATCTATACATATTCTGTACCATTTATCCAGTACAGGTTTGCAGTGATTATGGATTATACTACAGGGTTCCAGGCTGGGGATGACAATTCTCCATGTATTCAACTGATTATTTTTATTTATTATATATTATAATTTTAGAGAGAAATATAGATAAAGATTCTAAAATCTGAATAAATTTCTACTTTTGTGGCTATAATATGATCTTGTTACAGCAGATAAAACAGTACAAAAATCCAGAGTGACCAGCGTGCTGAAATATGTAATATGTTATGTGCGCACAAGAATAATTACATCCAGAACCATTGCCTGGAGGGAAGATCAACTAAATATTAATTCACTTTTTGCTCTGTGGGACTATTTTTGTGCTATAGTGCATGACCATCAATCATGGGAATTAAGGGCAGGGGTTAGAAGATAAGCTCTGGTGTATCTTATTCAAGCAAATATCCCTTGGTAAATGAGCTTGTTACTCATTTAATACGCTGCTGGACCGCTTTTATTCAAAGCAACACATACATTTACCACTGTATATGGTATCTCAGAAAATTAATTAGACATGGAGATGATCTTCCTCCCATTCCCAGACTTGAACCAGAAACCTTCTGGCTCTCTGCTGCATTTCAGCAAATACTTAAAGCTAAGAAAAATAATCAGGGATCCGCATCAAGCAGACATGGAGGGGGCAAGAGATTTAGGCTCCGACCTGTGGTCTGTCCACCTGAAGGTATTATTCGTTTCTGCGTCTGTTCTGCTCCTTCTATTTTCCTGAACAGTTCAGTCGAGTAAACACAATGCAAGTATAATAGAAAATCATATTTCATTACTAATCTCCTGATTTCCATTCAACTCAGAATTAAAAAAAAGAAACTAAAAAGAAAAGCAGAGTGTCTTCAGAATAGGAGGCACTCGTGTATTTTGTAAACAGTTGTATAACTTCACAATGTCCCCATAGTAACATAATTACAGTGCCCCTTTATAATACTGATACTAACACTAATACTTTATCATTTCAAACTGGTGAATATAATCCCCCCGCCCCACTCCAGAATTTCATGCATTGTCCATTTATCTTCTGTTTACACTGCGCAGGGTTGCGGAGCCTGTCTCAGGCAGCGTAGGCAAAGGGTATTCTCCAGATGGCATTCCAGTCCATCACAGAGCACATACACATATTGACACAGCATGGGTAATTTAGAGACACCACTCAGCATAAATGGTATGCTTTTAGACTGCAGGAGAAAAACACACGGAACTGGGGGAGGAATTTTATCCACAAGCCTGGAGGTGTGCAGTAACAGTGCCACTCAGCGAGCTGTCCAACAGCCCATCACTTTCTGTGTGTGTTAGGCTGAAGAAGACCAGAGAACGATCTCAATTTTAGTGATATTGACCATATTTAAAAATGCTTCTGTGCTACTGAAGACTGAAACAATTATTTTAGAAATGTAACTGTACAATGATATGGAAATAAAGTGAAAATTTAAGTATATATATATACGCATAAATAAATGAATAACCAGAGGATACATTCAGTAACAGTGAAATAAGTTTCACAAAGCATTAGTATATAAAATGTTTAATACAATATTCAAAAGGGTAAATAATTAATATGATGAATATTTTAGTTACTGTTTAAAAACTCAGTCGACGAACAATGCGTTTGTTCCATCAGTTTGTTAGCTTATAGTTTACACATAGGAATCTACCCCACCATAAATTGAAATAGCCTACAATCCAAGTAACAGTATGGTAATAGACGTATGCGCACAATAATTAATTGACGGGGATATTTAATGTAATTATATGAATTGAGATTTCTCAAGCTTTTTTATGGAAAAACCTGAAAATTTAACTTTAATGAAAAAGTTCATAACTCACAGTATAATACGGGTATCAAGAGAATGTGAATGGAAATGATATGGTTTAATGGACGCAAATATTTTTTCTAAGTTAATGCCATTTTAAATACAGCGGATATAAATACGTATCGATCAGCCTCAAACTTTTCGACTTCATTACAACCTCTTCCGCGTTTAACGTGATCGATCATTTACTTCCGCAATATAAACGCGGGAATACTTGGGTTGCCAGATACAACCTTTAAGGTGAATGGGAAGTCAAGCTAGTACCTTGAGAATACTAATCATCTAATTTATAATTCATTATTTTGCCAACCTCTTTGTTTGGTTTTTAAAGTTTACGTTTTGTTGGAATCTATAATAGTTATTTTAATGGGGGATTAATATGATTGATTGTGATGGGAGGTTGCGACTGGCAACCTTTACTTTCGCTAAGGCCGTGTGGGAGAATGACGTAGGAATCGCACAGTAGTGAAATGTGCGTGCGCGTCTTGAGAATTAGGAAGTCACAGTTCATACAGACGGAATATTTAGTTTGCTTTTTGTAAAAAAAAAAAGGAGAGAGAGAGATAATATTAATATCATGAGCAATGAAGGGTTTGACGCTGCATCTACACAGAGGTCACCACTCGGGTAACTGCTATCTTGTGTTATATATGGTTAAGTAAAAACGATTTCTTTTAAAGTTATTCGACATGCTATAACACATACAGCCTATTATAGATGGCGTGGAAACTTATATAACTGCATATTTTTATAATATGATGTACCAGTGCACACCAGTGTTTTAAGATTCTGCATGCACTATAACTGCGGGTATATTTAAATGCCGGGACTGGCACTTTCGTTTCCATACTAGCCTTGATATTAAGATCACGTGTCCTGTTTTATTGCTGTTTGTTTAAGCACTATTATTAAATTAATCACACATTGTGCGCCTTGATCCTCGAGGATGGAAATTTTTAGTTGCAAGCTTTAGGCATTGTATAACGAGAAACGATGGTTTCCTTTACTACCTTAAAAAAGTTGTACTCCGACAGTTCGGTTATAACATTTGTCATCGTAGTACGTTCCGTTGTAGACCTTTTATTGAAATGCCTCAAAATTGTAAATGGCTTGTGTTGAAGAAGCTTTTTCTTAAGTGGTCTCTTGTTTATGTTTTTGTATATAATAAAAACGTTTAATACACAGCTTGCGTGTGAACTTGGGTACGCTGAGACTGGGTAACTTAATGATTGATGTAGAATGGCTCTCCGGACTGATTAAAATTAGTGGTTGATGACAATAGGAGGATTTTAAATTGGCACTACTGGCACTTTGCAGGCTTCATAATATAGCTTGAATTTTAGTTTTAGGTTTTAAAGAATGAAGCCCTCAAAAGAAAAACAACACACAGCATATTATGAATAATGGAAAATCTTTAACACTGTAAACCCTGCTCTCAACCCCTTATAAACACATTTATGGTGGCAACTTAGTTATCACTTTAATTAAATTAGTTTGGTTCTTTTCCATAAGCTGAGGTGCAAGCAAGCTAATATCACATTGTCTCTGCCGGGTTCACACAAGTGAAATTGATTGGCTAATTGGCACTGAAGTTGGACTCTAGATGGTTCCACACTGTACTTTCATATTTGTGTCTGGCTTGTTGAATGCCTATTTTTAATCTAATCTCTGTCAATCACGGTTTCATTTTGCTGGGGCATTCACAGTTGTGCCAATTTGATACACTTATCATAGACTGCATTAACTGCTGCTCATTTGGATTGGGCTTACTCAAAGTTTTGATGGCTATGCGCCAAGGTAGACAGACTGCAATGGATGTCGGGTCGCACATGCTAAATGAAAACGAGACCCAACCATTTGTTAATATGCAAACAGGACACTATACATGAATTGAAGTTGCCCAACTAAATTTAACCACTAAATTAAAGGTACCATGGAATTAATTTATTATTATTATTTTCTGCATTGTTCTCAGCTGTCAACATAGAAGTTATGTGAGCTTGGTGTCGTCAAGAAATGTCCAGAATTGGTTTTACAGGTCCCTGTTACAAGCCTGTAATTTGCCCCTAGAATGAAACGTGCCGTTTTCCCTTATTTGATGGGCTGCTTAACATGTTCAGGATTGGCTGGTTTACAGTGAGACACTGCGATGGCTCACACGGAACCAGCTTGGATCACCACAGATGAGGTGAAACATGGAGCGTTTAGGCATCCAACCATACATGTTTGAGCCTGTATCGGTGGAGGAATCGGATGTTGATGAATAGCCATTTGCTCGGAGTGAATGCTTCTGAGTGGTGCGTTTTGTCATTTGATGCTTCCTGGAACAAATTGCAGCACATAACTGTAATAGTCCCACTTCAGATTGGGTACGATGTTAGTATGATCATAACTTTGTTCAGCATTGTAACTACATTGAAATTATTTGTAATCTCACACAGCAAATGATTTTACAATGCTAGCTTCATGCAAGTTTTATCAAGAACTTCAAGCAGCAAGCTGAGCTGCTTGTAAATGTGTCGTTTGTAATGTATTTGGACTTCTGCTTTCATTTAATTTTATTTTTTTACTGCAGTATCGATTAGATATTTGTATAGCTAACTGAAAGTAGTCCACGGGAAGTGCAGAATCCTCTTGTCAATGTGAGTATCACAGACTTCGTCATGTAGTTTCCTAACCCCCTGATAAACTGGGGTACGTTTTCCTAAAAGCATAGTTGCTAGCATATGCGTTTCGTGCGACTGAGTGGGTCAAACTGTGTAAGTTGCCAATGGGAGCTATTCGGAAACATACCCTTGCTTAACCAAGCCCGTTGGCAGTCAGATTCCCTGGGAAGACTGGGAAGACTGGGAAGATAAAAACTGCCGACGTTCCCGGCACCTCCTCGAGCCGCACCAAATCTATGCAGCTGAACTCCACTTCGTTCGTCACGATATCTGCACGGCTTGAAATTTGAATATGCATGTCCATTGCACTTGAAAGTGGGCTGGCATATTTTACATTTAAGTCTATTATGTAAGTCTGGGAATTTTGAAACAGCATTTCACTTCCTGCTTTTACATAATCAGGAATTATATTTGAAAGAGGGAGCAACAGGGTGAAACATTTTGGTATGAAGTATATTGTATAATGTGTGCTTGTACTAAAATATGTATTCATGCTAAATATTAGTCTATGTCTGTGTTAAGGGCATCTTAAAAATGTGTGGCTTGCTAATCTATAGGCCCTTGTCCATAGATTACCAAGTAAATGTGGAGCCTTGACATTTATTTTATTCTTGCTTTTACTATATGCTCCTTTTCAAAAGCATGTGCTATTAATTGGGTTCAGTTGTAACATTGTTCTGACCCAGTGTGTCAAGGATAATTATGACACATATGGGTTCAAAGTGCGTTCCTCTCCACTACTCCAACTTGAAAATGAAAGGTTGTATACATGAACCTGTATCCTGTTGCTAGAAGAGTCCCCGGTGTACCTGTGTGGCCCTTCGTTTAGTTTTGTTTACCCAAATGGGCTTCATGCACAAATTTTAATGCCTGCAGAGAGAATTGACTCAAACAAGAGGATAAAACTGATGCCTGGACAACATTGTCGTTATAGCTAACTTAGGACTTCAGTAGAAACATTAGGCCTATTTCAGTATCTACACTGATCCGCCATACATTAAAACCTGCTGTCTATTATCGTGAAGGTCCTCCTTGTGCCCCTAAAACAGCTCTGACCTGTTGAGACACGGCCTCTAGAGGACCAACAAAGGTGTTTTGTGGTATCTGTCACATCTAAGCCTTGTAAGTTGTGAACGGGGGCCTCCATGGATCGGACTTGTTTGCCCAGCACATCCTACAGATGCTCGATCAGATTGAGATCTGGGGAATCTTTCTTTCTTTGTGTTCTTCAAACCATTACTGAAGAATTTTTGCAGTGTGACAGAGTGCAATATTCTGCTGAAAGAGGCCACTGCCGTTGGGGAATACCAACGCCATGAGGTATATTTGGTCTGCACCACTGTTTAGGTAGGTGGTGCATGTGAACGAAACTTCCACAGGAATGTCAGGACCTGAGGTTTCCCAACAGAACATTGCCCAGAGTATCACACTGCCTCTGCCAGCTTGTTGTCTTCCCATAATGCATCCTGGTTTAATCTTCTTCCCGGTTAAATGACACGCTCACCCTGCCGTCCACATGATGTAACAGAAAATGTGACTCATCAGACTAGGCCACCTTCTTCCATTGTTCCATGGTCCAGTTCTGACGCTCGCGTACCTATTGTAGATGCTTTCAGTGGTGGACAGGGGTCTGCATGTGCACTCTGACTGGTCTGCGACTACACAGCAAGCTGCGATGCAGTGTGTGTTCCAACACCTTTACGTCATAAACCAGCATAAACTCAGCAGTTTGTGCTACAGTAACATCCTTGTGGTATCGGACCAGTCGGGCTAGCCCGTGCGCTTCCACGTCCTTTGGGTGCCCATGACCCCCTTGTCGGTTCCCCAGTTGCCCTTCCTTGGACCGCTTTTGCTAGGTCCTGACCTCAAGACCTGCCGTTTTGCAGATGCTCTGACCCGGGCATTTAAGCAGCACAGTTTGTGCCTTGTCAATGTCAGACAGATCTGTACAATGTTTCCCCTGGGGTTACAGCTTTGGGGGGGTTAGATGGACACTGATAGGATTCATGGTGTTCATTTTAATGACAGCAGTGGCGATTCGACCCATAATACACTGTGGTTATAGCAAGTGTGACTTCAGTTGACAGTCCGATTGTGGATGTTTGTGTTGACCTGCAAATACATTAACTGTTAGGCTTTAAGAGTGATAGCTTAAAATAGTGACAGTTTAAAGCAGAGAAACGTATCTATTACCCTTTTCGTGGTTGAGAAGTCCCTCTCACAGTTTACACTGCTGACTGGGTGGTTGACGTGACATATTTTCCGATTCGCGCTCTCTGTTCGCTGGTGGGAATGTTCTCACCTGTGTGTACGTGCACGTGTCTGTGCGCACGCATCGGGGCGGAACTCTGCCACACGCGATACAGAGAGCAGAGGTGAATTGTAAATGTGACCGTGTAGAGACAAAAATGATTGAATGAATGTTGTGTAAATAAGAAATAACATAAGGCTATTTAGTTTGTTTAATAAAAGGACAATGTATAGACCTGTTCTATAGGAAAGGTAACCTTAAATGACTTCTGTTGTGATGTGTTTCTATATAGAGAATAAAATTAACTTGACCTTCAAGGGGGGTGGGAGGTGCTGATGGGGGGCGGGGTGCCCCCCCCCTAATATAATGGTAGGGGAAACACTGCTGTACACTGGCCCATTTTTTCCTGCTTCCAACATGAAATTCTGGACTCACTGACTGTACTCTTGCCCAAATATATAATGGCCCCCTTGACAGTTGCCACTGTAACAAGATAATGTTTTTTGCTTCACTTGTCAGCGGTTTTAATATTTTGGCTGATTGGTGTGTATCTCCGTATGACGTGCTTGAAGTTATTTCGAAAGCTATCGGAAATATTTTAAAAAGTTGCTCTCAGTTCTGGGCGCTTCTCAGGTTGCATTCAGGGAGGTTGCTGTAGTTGTTATTATTGCAGCTGACAAAACCGAGTTGGATCGGGCCCTGCAGACAGACACAGCTCCACTGTTGTGGTTCCTGAAGAGGGCAGGCCTGCTCCCCTCTCAGCTTTAACATGCCTCTTGTTTCTCACAGAGCTGAGGCCCAGCCTCTCTCTATGAAGAGGGAGGACTACCTGGAGTGGCCTGAATATTTTATGGCGGTTGCCTTCCTGTCAGCTCAAAGAAGCAAGGATCCAAGCTCACAGGTACCCCCCCTTGATCGATCTGGGCCCCCCACTTCTCCTACCACCCTGTGAGTTGCCTGCTGGCTCCCTTTTTAATATCAGTCCTGCCATTAAATATTAACCTGGCTGACACACTTGCATCAAGTCACTCAATCCTGCGTTGCACAGCTAATAAATCATTGGCTGCTGTGTTCGTTTTGCTGGCAGGCAGAGATTTGGCGAAGTAATGAGGGTTACAACAAGAAAACAAGTGGGGAACTGTGTCCTGCACGCGGTTTGTATTTAATGAAGCGTTCTGAACACTGCGTTTTTAAATGTAATTAGTGAATCGAGCACCTTGTCTCAACAGCTGTTTCTCTCAAGGCTGAGGAGAAAAATGGTGAGGTCACCGCAAGAGAACCGCGGTAACTGACTGAACTGAGCACTTGTGCCTTAAAATGCATGCAAACACTAGTAGGCGATCATCTTCGCAGCCATATACTTAAACCATTTTCCTGGAAAACTTTTTAAATTTTATCGGAATGATTTAACGTGCTAGACCACATTAGACCAGGTCTCCAAGAAGCGTGCGGTGAAATGGACTCCATTTTATGAGATTGTACACTTTCTTCCCCTACCATCTAAATTGAGTAGCGAAGATGGGGGGGGGCGTTGAATGGGTAAAGGCATCAGGAGCCGTAGGGTGTCCATATTACCCTCAGCTGTATCCTATCGCAGCATTGCATTCTCCCCGACACCTGTCCGTATGTCACTAGGCACATAAGAGAGTTTTCGGCAGACGACCGACAAGTACAGGGTTGTTAACGGATTGTGTGGCCTGGGCTTTCATGGCTTGTTGCTTTCAAGGTGCCAACCAAAACAAAGGGGGGGGGGGGAGACTGTTGGCTTGAGCTAAAACTAGTGTGGGTGAAAGGAAATGCGTCTCCCTTATGGCAATGGGAAATGGAATCTTCTCTCAAGTTGCCGTGAAGCTCGATTGTTTATGCATCACAGTAGGTGGGTCGGGCTGGTTGCTGTTCACTGCAGCGTTTCTCCTCGAGAGTCCATGACCTTGTTGCAGAAATCAGCAAACTGAACAAGAGATACAAGCTATTATTTCTTAAAAGAAAGATGTCTTGCTCCCCCGCCCACCCTGACTGTGATATATTTCTCTAAAAGACAGCGCATCTCTCCTTCTAGCTACCGAGCCCCTCTCTTTGCAGTCAGATTCACGACGGTGTGCCTTTGTGTTTGCAAAACCCGACGTGAACCTCGCATGAAATCACCATGGGCAGAGCATGATTTTGCAGAAAAGCACCAAAGCCGCATCCTTTTTATCTTGACCTTTTGAGGACGTTTGTTCGGGCTGCTGTCGTTTTGGTCGTCTTGGTTTGTCGAGGAACGTTCGACAGTCTCGCTGCACCTGTCTGTTTAATTTCGCTCTTGCGGCGCCCAGTAGATCAGCCAGTGCCACCCTAAAAAAACATGCACATATTTAGCTATTTTGACACAGGCCTGATGATGGTAGCATGGGGGGGGTGAAACCCTTCACCATCTTCTCCAAAGTGAGATCCTTCTATATTCTTTAGGTCAGGTATCTACTTCTTAACTCACTTACTTTACATATTGATGTGAATATAAGTGCTTTGCCCTGTTGTTTCCCCACAATCGCCCCTGGAGTTGCAGTTAAGACCCTCAAGCCTTGGCGTTGCCCAGGGTGCCTGTCCTTTGCGGCTAGCTTACCCTCACCTGCAGAGAGAAAGCTGGGGGAGGAGTAAAGAGAATGTCCCCATGGGGATTAATAAAGTATTTTTATTATTATTATTATTATTATTATTATTATTATTGAGTATTTGTACTGCATTCCTTGCAGTATTAATCAGCTGTGCTCCTCAGCTGTGGAAGCTTCTGTCGTCCTTACTTAATGCCATGTAAGGTTAAAGTCATTGTAAATTACATTTTTGCATAAGCCTGTACCCTCCCTTTGAGAAATGTCTGTCATGTATTTCTTACATGGATGGATGGGTGGATGGGTGCATGCATGGGTGGATATTTTAATAACTCCTCAAAGCATTATACAGTCAATAACTCCTAGTGCTAAATCACTTTTTATGCAGATAATAACCTTGAGATGCACATGGGTTTAAAAACCTACTTGCTCCTTAGGTTGGCGCCTGCATTGTGAGTCAGGAGAACAAGATAGTGGGGATTGGGTACAACGGGATGCCCAACGGGTGCAGTGACGACCTGCTCCCCTGGAGCCGTGAAGGTCCCGACAAGCTGAACACCAAGTACCCCTACGGTGAGTTCCCTCTCACTGCCTGCCAGTGTTTCGCCAAATTATTACATTGAGACTTTCCTTTTAAACCATAACGGTGTCTTTCTGGACCCCGATTTTTAATTTAGTCCTGCAGAGGGCGCTCTTCCCTAAAGCTTACGGCTTGCTTTGTCGGGAGCTGAGCTCCCTCTCGTTGTGATCCTGTCATGACAGTTTGGTCACAGACAGCCACGTGCGACAGCGGCGTACGACGTCTGCTTGAACTGGCCGCTCTAATTGTATAAAAACAAAAAAAAAAAAACTTGCCGCTTCAGTATGTTCGGTTTGTGACCAGTATGTTTCAGTCCACTTCGGAAAGCAGACTTGTACGAACGTTTTTCCAGCTGGATCTGGTCATTCTTTTGTTCACTGTTCTGACAATCCTCTCTCGCGTCCCGCAGAATATGCAGCGCGCCGAGATGCTTGACGTTCTCAAATTGCTGTCATTATTTTCACGTCCTTTCCTATTACTTTTTTCACGTATAGCTGTGTCTCACTGCTGTCAGTAGAAGCGGGTAGATAAATAGCAGCATGGTTTGAATGCGGATATCAGTTTTAACCAGACAGCACTGATTTGCTACTGAATGCTAAGAACGTTTTCCCCGGAAGAGGGACTGCTCCGACGTTGGACCCTCTTCAGTTTCCGGTCACTGGTTTTGGATTAACTAAATGCAAGACATTTAATGTAATTGATTCATGCACATTTAAAAGTTAATGACGACATTTCTTGGAATCGGGCAGCCAACCCATAATGATCGGCTAGTGGTTTTATTTTTTATTTTTTTTCCCTGTAATGCTCAGACAGCCGGAGACTTGGATCTGCTGTAGGAAGTATATGCTTCTGCGGTTTGGTGGTTCACTTCCCTTATGCGACGGGCTGCTTGTACTGGAAAAGTCAGCGGCGTGGATGGGGTCACAAGGTCGGCGAGTTCACAAGTCCTCGTGACTTGCTAATGAAGGCCTATCCGGCACTGGCACTGAACAGATGTGCCAGCAATACCCGCGTCACCAGTGGTTAAACGGCACTCCACCCAAAGTGTGGGCTGGTGACCCAGCGGCTGCTAACCACACAGTGGCAGCTTATGCTCTGCACATTTTCTAATGAAGTTAGAAAGTTCACTTTTCAGGCAGAGAGAACCTGGAACCTTTGTGCCATTCAACAATGATTGGCGCGGGGAAAATGCAAGCCTTGGAATTCCGGATAGCCGGTAACCTTGGTTGCCAGCTCTATTTCTGGAGGTTTGTCTTGTTGGTCTCTTAAATACAGGCCAATATGTAGGCCTTAAATACAGGCCTCTGGAATCTAGTGGATTGCTGATTGTAATCGAGGGCAGTTTTGGGAACTTGCTCAGTGTCAGAATGCGTGTTCTTTGTGGCATGATGCTGAAAACACCTGCGGAGAATTGTAAAATCACACAGCATCATTTATATGTAGAACATATATAATGCTTCAGCCATAATATTGGAATTAATTGGGAATTGCTTTAATGGAAGTCTGTTTTTCTGGAATAGACCATTGCTCTAAATGAATTACTTTCTTTGCTTTACATTGGTGAGGCGTTACAGATAGGGTGTGTTCTCCTTGTTGTATTGGTGCATTTCTTAAGGAGATGTTTATACTATTGCCTATTTCTTTACTTAATATACTAATTTGATTATAATTATCTAATGAGTATTTCCCGACGTTGATGAGAAACGTTAAGTTTATTCATCAGTGTACTGCTGAGAGGCCGTATCAGCCTCGGTGCCTTGTCTCCCCCTTCACTGTCGTTGTTTACAGTTCTATCTGTATGATGAACGATTTCTTTTATTGTACATGGAGACTTGTGACGCTGCCCCCTATGCTTTTAGTAGTGTATCGCATCCTGTCAGCAGACATCAGTGCTTTTTCATAGTCGTCATTCTCAACTAACACATCACAGCCCTAGTAATGTTTCCTCACAGATTTTTCTGATTTTTTTTCTTTCGCTGGTTCTTCGTCCTGTGCAGCTGCTGATTTTCGAACCCAGATTTTTCTGTTATCCCGTGTCCCAGAACCCACCCGTCGGTCATCAAGTCGTGACATGCCCCAAAGACAGAAACTGGTATTTGGGCTTGTAAATATTGTCACGGCCCCTTCTCACCTGGGTAACGGGTTCTAGGTATGGCAGTAAGCTGTCGCCCCATTTAGCTGACGCCTGTCCCTGTGTCTGATGCATGGTACTTTTCTGTAAAGGATTCTTCAGCACTAACCACGCACCTCCGTGCGTCCCCACAGTGTGCCACGCTGAGCTGAACGCCATCATGAACAAGAACTCCTACGATGTCAAGGGATGCTCCATATACGTGGCCCTGTTCCCCTGTAACGAATGCGCGAAGCTCATCATCCAGGCAGGTGAGGTGCCACTGCAGAAGCCCCCCTCCCCGGTGTGCTACATCTAACATGCCTTCAAAGCTCCTCCCCCACCACCCCACCACGTGACGTTCTTGGCGCCGTGTTACTTCAAAACACAAATTTAATTGCTTTGTCTGACGAATCTCAGGAGGCTGTTTGCTCTGGGTAATGTTCCTCGACAGGTTGCCGACGACGCAGGCGGCGTGCGATGCATCTAATTGGCGTCAGTGTGCACGTGCTGTCATGGGGCACCGCGTTTACCCCTGCGCAGATCACATGAAAGGGGGCTGCTGTATAATAAACAACTCCAATGGTGTCAGTGGCCCACAGTCAAAGGACTGGTCCCCCAAAGCACTGTTTTATTAAATTAAGAATTATAATCTGCGTCCTGTCCGCAGTGCTTACCCTGTACCTCCTGGGATTGGCTTCAGGCTCGCCGCAAACCTGGGTAAGCGCTTATGGAAGACGGATGCAGGGATGAAAATTGAATTTGATTTAAAGCCGTGATGTAAAAAGACAGGGTATTTATTTTTTTTCCTGCCGGCTCCCACAATCCCTTGCAGCTGGAATCGAAGCCCATTGTCTGGAAGCCTCTAGAAGCCGCGTGATGAGAGAGGGCTGAAGTGTCGCCCCTCAGCTTCTCCTCTCTGTGCTGTGGGGGCTGGAGCTCCGTGTGGGCTCTCCCTTCATTAGGAAGCAGTTTGTCGGTGCACTGTCCCCTTTTGAATCCACTGGCATGTGTCCAATATAGTGGCGTCTTGTATGTTCACCAGATGAAACGGACAAACTGCATGTTTTTAAAAATTAAAGCTCACCGCACACTGGGCAGGCATGTGTCTGAACGATTTATTTATTATTCATTATTTTGATCCCTGTACATACTTAACCCCATTCTCTGAAGTTTAAGGAAAAATATCTTATAATGTCTTATAAATTTAAAATGTTTAAGGTTTTTTCCCCCTTCACTTCTGGGAGTAATGGAATGGAAACTGATGAGCTTTAACATGAACAAGTGCATCTCTAGTGTCTCTGTCTGCAGGACTGTGATGGTGGATGCTGTGAGCTTTCATATTTACAGTCTAGGACTGTGATGGTGGATGCTGTGAGCTTTCATATTTACAGTCTAGGACTGTGATGGTGGATGCTGTGACCTTTCATATTTACAGTCTAGGACTGTGATGGTGGGTGCTGTGAGCTTTCATATTTACAGTCTAGGACTGTGATGGTTGGTGCTGTGAGCTTTCATATTTACAGTCTAGAGCTCTTTCAATAGAAATGGACATCTGTGGACCTTGTTTATTCAACTCAATGGCACAATTTTTCCAGATTATCCAGGTCATTAGCTTTAATTCCCCCCCCCCCCAGTACAGAGGCTTTGAGGGTGTAAGAAACCTGCCAGAGTTGTTTTTAGAGCATTTTGGTTTTTCAAACTCTGCAGATCCAGTGGAATTTAGAATTAGTCATCTTTTCAGAACCTTCTTTTTTTAAAGATCTTAACAAGACAGTAAATGTGATTTTGGGGGAATCTGTGTTTTTGCTGGTGGTTTTATTTCATATCCAAGTAATAAAAGCATATTTTATAGGCTGTTTGAAAACTGGTGGATCAGAAAGTTTCCGGGCTATTCATTAAACAAAATTCAGATGTGAAATATATAATGAAACGGTATGGAGAAGTGGATCGCTGTGTGAGTGTCATAAAGAGAGCTAATAGAATGAAATAACCCTACATGTGGTGTTGCTTAAGTAATATATATATATATATATATATACACACACACACACATACACACACGGGGAGGGAGGAGATAAAATAGCAGAAACGCCACGTGAAAAAGGGTTTCTACTTTGCGGTAACTGAATTTCGCACTTAAAATTAGGTTAGCACTTGCCTTGCTGTTCTGGGGCCGGCGTTTCAGTCTTGGGTTTCCTCTGGGATCTTCAGTTACCCCCC
>JAODUD010000015.1:13261787-13272875 GCA_026784285.1 Stomatorhinus walkeri | reverse complement strand
TCATACTCAGCTGGTTGGTAGAATCAAAACCATGGTCTGGATTTGTAGCTTCTGGACCTGAAATGCCCAACACTGGAAGAAACCTTTGTTAGACTAACGTCATAGCATGTCTGCATGCCTAAAATGGGGGATTGAACATGAAGTTCTGATTGGATGGTAAAAGAGAAATGACCAGAAAGAAGGGGGGGGGGGGTTCTGTAAATTTTTTTCGCTTGTTTGTGTATTTCATTCTAAAACTGAAATTGCTTGAGTATGTGACAAAATTAAGAAAGTCGATTCTGCTGTCTCAGTACTCATGGAGAACACTGTAGATGCCCTATTCTGAACTTCGTGTACAAAGCAAATTTTTGGCAGATATTCATGTTACTGGGATAAGTTTTTTTGCATGAAATTTGATTATTTTTTTTTTGGCCTGGGGTTTTACCTATATATCGGTTTACCAAGCCCCAGGGGTGGATCACGCCGTAGCTCTGGGGTACCTTTCGCAATATCAGGATTTCCAGCATTATCTATTGGGCACTGGAACAATTCTCTACAGTGTAATGTAGGGTGGGACCCAAATGCAAGAGAAATAGCCCAACCTAAAAATTGAAGCAATTTTGGTAGAGTCGACAGTCCTCAGGGTATTTTTTGGTGTCTGTTATAAACTGCTAGTGTTTTCTTTTTTTTTTTTTTGCCCAAATATTTAGATGACAGAATTTTGATATAGTGTGTATTTTGATTGTCGTAGGTCACTCTAAGTATCGGAAGAGGAATCAAGCAGATAGATTTCACATACTGTATGCTCTGTGACGAGTCTTCAGTATTCATGCGATGTTGCTGTAGGCTCTGTTTGCCTTCATTTTCCCATCGCAGCTCTTCGTAAGTGTTACCCGCATAAAGTTTGAATGAAACGTTTCCGAGGAGAAATGCTGTAAGTGGACTGAAAAGTAGAGTGATGAGCACTGGAGGGGATGAAGGTGTGTAAATGCATATTTAAAACAGGACCAAAGCTTGAAAACTGCAGGGAGACTCTGCCCCCCCCATTCCAGCCGAGCGGCACACGGCGACTCATCTGAAGCCGGAGCGGCAGCGTGGTGGGGCGGCACTCGCCTCTGCCGAGCCGCCCCAGCCAGGCTGGCCGTTGGCGTGGGGTGTAATGCTGTTGAAGGATGTTGGGCAGTGTGACCCCGGTGATTAATTCCGGGAGATTGCATGTCCTGACTTCCCGCTCGTTCCCCAGCATGTCGCCCCATAATTGGTTCTTTCACAGATCCGCTATGCTGGAGGACATCGAGATGAGAGGTTGTGAATTTAAAGACGTTCCTCGTCTATATTTGGAGGAGAAATTGAAACTGGCTGAAAATGAGAAAATACGATAACAGTGATGACTAATTTTTGTCACTTTCTCTCCCCCTTCCCTTCTTATTTTCATTTTTTATATGTTTTCCAGGCAGTTTGTGCCGAAACGCAGCGAGATTGTCATTGATTTTAATTCAATTAACCGGACAGCAATGGCCAGTTTGAGGAGTCCAACCACTCACCTTAAATAGCCAGAGCTTTCAGCCCTTCATGTCCCCTCATCTGCAGAAGAAATTACTCCCCATGTCTCCTTATCCAAAGTGCTGTACAGAGATGTATCTTGTATCCTCAATTTGAAGAGTGTATTATTAGCTAGGTGAGGTTACTTTTAATGCCTTTGGCCTGACACTATACTGTTTCCTATCATTCACTCTAAGCACCTTTTTCTGTTCTAATGGCAGTTAAAATGGGTATTTTAATGAATGTGTCTTAATGAAAATGTGAATTAATGCAGGTGTAGACATCCACCTTTAAATGTATTTTTGTGTGTTACATTGTGTCCACTTAACTCATTAAATATGTATGGGTGAAGCAAAATGTTTTGTAAAATTATTATTATTATTTCTTCCCTGCTTGGATCTTTGCTTCTGTGAGTGAACACAGGTGAGCACAGCTTTTCATCAGCCGGGCAGATCTGATAAGGACGTAGTTGTCTAATGATGTTGTGGTCCCGAGTGAATCCAGAAAATCTTCCTGAGCCGTGGATAGACTGTCACTGTGGTGGAAATTCATGTCAGTGTCACTCTGTGCGCACATCGATCTTCACCGGTTTCAGTTCAATTTCGGTTCATCCGAGAAAAGTTGTTGCTTAGAAACTGTGGAATTGAAACTTCTGATACTTGGCTTCTGTGCAGCTGATGGTCTTAATCATAAACACGAATTACTGGTGAGGTGACGGGAGGTAACTTCTCCCAGCTTTGGGCTTTTCGTTGCTTTTCAGGCTCATTTGAAGGTTTTGGATTTTCACCATATGAAGTCACTAATTTTAATTTCAAAACAGAGCAAAAAAGGGGACTGATTTCTGTTCTCTTCTGATTACCTGATTTTTGGAAGTTCCTGAGACTCCTGAACTTGAGCATACAAAGCTGCATATCTTTCTCATTTGCTTACAGAAGAAAGTAAATATCTGGTACGTTTAATAAGGTCAAATCGCCAGGTTAGGCATACTCATCTCAACAGTACAAGGATCAGATAAATTGCAGCAGGTTTTAATTCTATGCTTATCCACCTTTTATATATTCGCAGTTGCAACTTTAATCTCTGGTGTTCTGCTTTCAGATAAATTTTCTTTTTTCTCCTTTCTAAACTTTCCTCATATAATGGATTTTTGGATGGCGTTATTCATTTAGCCAGTAATCCATATTAATTTTTATTGGAACGTTGGTTGGTTTTCCGAATATATACATATATAAATATGCTTCAGTGATACCGCTTCTACGTGTATGGAGTGATTGTACTGCTGGCGTTCCAGTTGTTAAGGAATTACTCTCTTGGCTGTGTGCTTCCCAAGTGCCGTCTGTTCCGTGGTTTCCTTCCAGCCGACTCCCAACTCAGGCTGCTGATGTGTGACTTTTTGCTCAAAACCCTGAAATATGAATCCGGGCACTTTGCATTGTCAGGTATCCAAAACGTCACACATGCTATTTAAAAATCTGCTTCAATGGTTATTTACATTCCCCCCCCCCTTCAGTCCCAAGCAGATCCGACTTCTGCATTTTTTGGAAGATGCATGTGATGGAATCAAGAATAATGCTTTGTTGAATAGGTCTACTTTTCGGGGGTTATACTCTGCTGTTATTATGCAATTTAGACTCTTCCAATGAGCTGGGCTGTTTTTCATTTAATTGTTCCAACTTAAGTGTGAACACAGCTGAATGAAGTCGGGGTTAGATGCCTCTCGCATCGTTTGATCTTGTGCTCGGTTAAATTAAAGAAATAAACTTTTTTTTTTAAGGAATGGAAATAATTGGACGCCTCACCTGCTCAGAGCTTTTTTTCCCAACTAAATTGCCAGCAAATTAAATATTAGATTTTCTCTTTCACATTGTTCACCTCTCATCTTTAAAGCCTGAATCAGGTCGTCCATCTTCCAACCACTTTTCTCGGTTGGGGGGCCTGGAGCATATCCCAGGCAGTACAGGTTACAAGGTTGGGGACCCCCCCCCGGCAAGGATTCCAGTCCAGCACAGGGCACATGCATGCACACACAATCTGTGGGCTATTCAGCGACGCCAATTAGCTTTTAACTGCACGTCTTCGTGCTGCAGAAGGATGCCTGTGCTACTAGTAGAGGACATGCAGGACTTCACACACCCAGAGCTGAGGCAGGATTCAACCTCCCGCCGCTGAAGGTGACAGTTCTACACATGCTGTCAGTATTTCTTACAGATGAAGCTCTGCTGCCTGTCAGCTCACGCTTCCCTAAACCACTGCAAAAAACAAGGACTGTTTTGCTCGTCTTACGGCAGAGGTGTGTGGCTCGGTGAGTTACGCTCTTATGCTCGCGGTCAGCAGAACACTGGTTCAAGTCACGCTTTCACCGTCGGGCCTTTGAGCACGACCCTTAACCCCAGTTTCTTCATGGATCACATGGCGCTCCCTTTTCAATTGTACTCACTTGAATAAAAGTGTCTGGTAAATAAAATACTAATGCACTAAATTCAGGTTGCAAAACAGTTGATTTTTTTCATGGCTGGACGTAATAGACAAACTGCCTCATCATATATGTATCACTGATTCTATTGCCTTTTATCCAGTTTTAAGTGTTAATCTTCCTTTTTAAACAACTGTAACTTTGGGATGTTGAATCCATGTATTCTTACCTAGAAGGCTTCTCTGCCTTTCATTGACATGAACAATAAGCTTACAGTCCGTCAGACTTTTTCTGGGGTTTACAATGACACTAAAGGATTATTTCATCATGCCATAACCACCGTGAAAGGCTGACCTTTCAAATGAGATTTCAGCAAATCAGCAGTACCAAAATACTTCAGCGATCTTATTGAAGTCGAAACTCCTGGGAAAATTTTAAAGGACAGCGCTCTGAATCACTGACCATATATTGTTCAATTTTACTCCAAACAAGTCATCACTTATCCAAAGTGACCTGGTGATCTTCGGGGCAGAAGCGGCACCAAGTCATTACAGGTCACCGTCAACCTATGGCCACGATCAGTTCCGATTGACCTGTCATAAGTGGATTTGGTCATGTCAGCCCTTAATTTAAATTTTTTTTGCAGAAATGATCACATGTATAGTATACTGTATGATAGAATTATATCATCTTTAAGTCGTATTGTTTTGATGCTTTTTCTTATCACCATATTCGTTGTTGCTGGCAGTTGACCAGAAACTGCCAGTCATGGACACATTATCTGTGGTCTCAGATCGGTCGTTAGTTGAAAAAGTCGATGATGACCTGTATTTATCTAATTTTGTTCTTGCTGTGCTCGATTGTATAGAAACTTGTGCTTTTGTTGTGCTTTTTATGGTTGTGTGTTTGCGCTCCCCGATGCATAATAACGGCTCAATATGTTGCACTGATCTAGGCAATAGCCAGGGACCATAGGCCTGTACCTTGAGCTTGGGGGTATTACTTGAACTGGCCTTGCTGTAGCACCCTTGTGCAACTCCTTCACCCTGGATTGTTTCAGTAAACATCTGGCTGCATGATGTACAATATCTGGGAACTAATAACAAAATAACGGGAATGAGAGCTCAATCTGAGGCCTCCACCCCAAGGACTATCCACTGACCTTTTGGGTGATGCTGGAGCAAACAAATGTAACGTTAATTTTAACAATGATTTTCTACAGTAACCTGTTGTAGCAGCAGTACAAGACAGCGTATGCAATGGTGAAAGGAAACAGAACTCGGCTTTTGCCGCTGGCTTAGATGTGAGCACACCTGCTTTTCGTTACGTTAGGGGGTGGTATGGCTTAACGTAAGAAGTGCGGGAGAATGGGCAGCTCTGCCAGCCGTATATTGACCCACTGTCCATATGTAAATTGTACTACAGTAAGCATACAGTAAAGTATATGTGCTAGAGAGCTACAATATCAGGAAACGCCCAAATTGACTTGCGTCCGGTGGTCCCGGTCGTAAATATGTACGTAAGTCGATGCAAGGCTATACTGCATAACACACGATATAGTTGTAAATATACATACGCTAATGTCCACTTCGTCTGCTCCGAACGTTTCTCGATAAATTTTATAAAAGCTTCCATCGGACGCAAGTACGGTCAGATGTTACTCAATACAAAGTAAATCGAGGGGTGACTGTATTTACTTATTTTATCTTCTGTCAGAATGGTACAGGTAGCTGTATGAGGGTCGGTATGATGGCTCAATGGGCAGCACTGTTGGTAGCACCTGTAGTTTGAAAGCCGTCTCTACACCTGGTGGAGTTTGCATGTTCTTCCCATTTCATCAAGGTCTCCTCCCCCAGCCCCCGGAAAACTGGGCTAATGGGTATCTCTAAATCGCCTATTGAGGGTCCCAGTGATGCCGTCCTGTCCAGGGTGTACGCTTGCCCTGTGCTGGCTGACGGTGTCTCCAAGCCCCCCCCCCCCACCTTCTGTGACTTGGACTTGAATTAGCAATTAGATGATGGATGGTTTTATGTTTTTTTTTTTGGTTTGTTTTAGTTCTTGACAGAATCTTGTGGTAATTTCCTCCACTGTTTTAAGTTTTATCTTCTGTCTGTTCTCCGCAACAGATGTTCACAGTGTTCCACGCCACTCCTTCAATTGTCTTACGCTAATCTGGAGAAGCCATGTTGTTTTAGATGAAACATACATTGTTTATCAATTAACGAGCCTCACCAGCCTCCCTCTTGGCTGCTGCATATTCACGGCCTTAAAGTATCGTGTGCCGTTGGGAATGTTTCGCGTATTCCCCGTGATTCATTGTTCAGTGTGATTTCTAATTGCGCCGGAATGTCGGCGTCCTTTTCTTGGCGGGGATTCGGAATTCTCTAATGGGCCCGCCTCCAGATTCAGCAAATGGAATCCAGTGTTGGCCGGGGGGTTAATGGAAAGGCCCCCTGAAGACAACCATATTGCATCTAAAAAGAAAAAAACCCAGAAAAAGAGAAAAGAAAATCGAATAGAAATGTAACCGCTCAGTTTGCTTTGTGGCGTTTCCAGTATGTCCTGCCATGGAAACGCACCACCTGTCTCTTCTCTTCCTTCAGCTCAGTTTTTTTTGTGTATGAGACAGGTGGGGGGGCAACTGATTATATTAATTGCCTTTTTCTTTGGAACGCAACGCAAACTTACCTCATCGTCGTCTTTTGGAGGGAAAATGGGGGCTTTAGTGACCTCTGAATAAAAATACAACATTAGTAGTAAGGCGAGCAAGTATTTTCAAACCTGTGGGACAGTAATATCAAATTTGGATTTGTGCATGGCTTGCTTTGTGCTTTTGTAATTAAAATAACATCTTACATTAAAATAACAGTGGTGAAAAGGTATCTGCCTCCTTTCTGCATATTTGTCACACTTTTCAAGCCTTCAAACAAAAAAATATATGACAAAGACAGCCTGAGTAAATATAAAATACCATCCATCCATTTTCCAAACCACTTATCCTTCTGGGTCGTGGGAGATCTGGAGCCTATGGCATGAGGCGGGGAGCAACCCAGGACAGGGCACACCTACACACCTACTGTAAGGGTTCTTGCTTCAATTATCCTCAGCCTGTCTTTGGACTGTGGGGGGGGGGGGGAACCGGAGTACCTGGAGGAAACCCCAAGATGACATGAGGAGAACATGTAAACTCCACACACATGTAATCCAGGCAGAGACTCAAACCCAGGTCCTAAAGGTGTGAGGCAACTGTGCTAACCACTGCACCACCATGCCACCAACACACAATGTACTTGTAAAATAACCTTTTTAGTTATTCATTGAAAATAGTTATCCAACAGCAGCCGACCCTGTGTAAAAAAGTAATTAGTAGTTACTCAAGCAACCAATTAACCAAATTTATTTGATCATTGGGTTCAATTAGACTAAACAGACCCAGGCTTGATTGCTGCCACCCCTGTTGAATATCAGTATCACTTAAATAGAGCCTTTTCAGCGATAGGAAGTAGCTGAATTGTCCTGCTGCTATCAGAAGTTCAAAAGAACCTCATTAAATTACACTGCCAGTCAAAAGTTTTTGCACGCAACAGCTTTTTACCACTTTTCCATTTATTTCATAAACTACAGATTTTTTATTCTTGTTACTCACTGGAAAATTGAGTAAACTACAAATGAAAATATAAGTCAAATAAACCAAGTTTCCTTTATAACATGGAAAGAGTGTGTATAATAAAAGTGCATGTCTAACATCATACGCTGCCCAGCCAAAAAAAAAATATTGCCATTTGAATTTTCATTGAACCACCTTTAGCTTTGATTATGGTGCACATTTGTCATGACATTGTTTCCGCAAGCTTATGCAACATCTCACCCTTTATTTTCATCCAGATTTTCATTAACTTCTGACCGAGATCCTGTATTGACAAGTGAGTTGAACCTCCGTAAAGCCTCCTTCAGCACATCCAAAAGACCTTCAATGAGGTTAAGGTTACGCTAAGTCACGCATGAAAATGATTCCTCATGCTCCCTGAAGCACTCTTTGACAGTTCGAACCCAATGATTCTTGGCATCCTGGTCCTGGAATATGCGCGTGCCAATAGGGAAGAAAAAAATCCATTGATGATGGATGGAGGTGTAACCTGGCCATTCAGTAGATTCAGCTACTCAGCTGAATTTATTTCTGCGTAACGTTGCTGAGCTGTAATAATGATCCAGTCATTGGCTCTTAAGTATTTGCTATTATAAACTCAAATGGTGACTTTTTTTTTTGGCTGGACAATGTGTTAACTGCTTGTGTGGTGATAGCATAGGCGAATTCTAGTCTGTCCTTTAACTTTAAATGCACTAGTTCACTGTTTCATCCCATGAAGCAGAGCAGCATTTAATGTCCCTTTTCGGAAGAATCCCTCGAATGTTCTCTGCTATTATAACTGCTGGAGGAGGTTACTTTTATGAATCAAAGATATGACATTTTCTTGCTAATAAATGTACTCAAATCATGAACATACTGTAAATGTATTTGTTAGCAAAGTTGAGTGTATTTTAGTAAATGTTAAGTGAGTAACATTAATTGTAAATTTAATTGTTAACAAAAAACACCAAGTATATTTTTAGTAAATGTTAAGTAACATGCAAATGTAGAATATTTATGTGCGCAAAAACCTTTGACTGGTAGCGTTTACCAGCCTGGAAAGGGTTACGACGTCATTTCTAAGGCTTTGGGACTCTGGCAAACCAACGTGAGAGCCACTACCTCCAAACTGGAAAAACCTTGACCAGTGGTGGATATTACCGGGACTTGGTGACCTACTAAAATCCCACCAAGGGTGCATCGACGATATGTCCAGGAAGCAACAAAAGAGCCCATACCTGCATCTGAGGAACTGCAGGCCACCCAGTAGGTCACCCAGTAGGTCACCCAGTCCCACCATGTACCTTAGACAGTCGCTCTTCATGATTCTGCATTAGAAAGAGAGTGCGCAGGAATGGAATTCACAGGAATGGCAAATATGTTTCTGTGGCACAGTCTTTCTATGTTTTGATGCGTCATCAGCAGTTACTGTTTTAATATCCGAGCTGAGAATGACAGTTATACTGCATGACCATTTACCAGTAATTGCACTTCATCATAGATTTGATCCAAGTGCTCATTTCACAGGGGAACCACATTCAATTGAGAATAACGTAACGTGCAATTTCACGTAAATTAAATGTGCGCCACATTTCTGCCATTCCCTCCACGGGGCTCGGTGGGTAACGCTGTTACTTTGCAGGAGGTTGGAGTCTCTTCTCCCCTTCTCTGCTCTGTGCATCGTCTTCCCCTTGAATCCCCCCATCCAAAGACGTGCAGCTCAGCTAATTGGCGCCGCTGGATGGCCCACGGTGCGTCTGTGTGTTCCCTACGCCTGACTGCCGTTCTCCGCAGGCTGTGCCCCTCCCTGGTACCCTCAGCTCTGCAGGCTGCGCCCCTCCCTGGTACCCTCAGCTGCCTGGGATAGTCTGTAGGACATCCTGCGACCTCGACCAGGATAAGTCAAGAAGCATAATATGGACGTTTGTAATCTCATTCTGCCTGGGAGGACCAGCTAAAGACCTATTCATTATGCATAATTCAGTAATGCAGTGTAGCTAGCATTCTGGAAAGTTCTGGCACTCTCCTGCGCGGCTGCCCACTGCAGTAGCACCCCGTGTGTTTGTTCGTTATCTTTGTCTCAAAATTTCTAGGTTTGCAGGTGACTTGGTGATTCTATTTGGTGACGTGTGACCACCAGTGCCAGCGGTGGAGGTTTCTCTTCCATTAAACTACCCTTTTCCTGCAATTAGTAAAAAAAAACAACCCGGAGAAATGTAATTAAAAATAATGAAATCTTACCCATGGTCCATTGTGACTTAGGCTGACTGTGCTGATAGTTTGGTCAACTGGGAAAAAATGAATACACAGCATGAATCTGGACTCCGCTTGTAAAAGTCCCTGAAATTGGATTTGAAAATCGGGGTAAAATAGTACATTAAATATCATTATAATCACGCATAAGGAGCTGAAGGTAATATAGCTACACTGTAATTGTGCAGCCGGTGCCGTTAATTATTAACCTGCTGGCTCCGCCCCCCTTGACACCCATTGTAATCAGATCTCACCTATATAATTATTAAGTGGGGCTTGGACTCCCCCAGGCACAAAGCTGATTACAGGCATGGTTCGGGCCGGACGTAAACCTACATTCTTCCCAGGCGGAGTCCTGTGCAACTCCTGACAACAAATCTGATCATTTAACAATGCCGATTGCAAAGGTTCCTTTTGCAGAGGCATAGGCACATGTAACATTGGTATTAGTTCAATAAATAAATAAAAAGTTACACTTTTCACTATCCCTTCCAACTATCACCTACCAGCCGATAATATCTGCCAGGAAGAACGAAAGGTCCTCCTCTCGTTCACATCTCACAGATCAATGGCAGACTCCCAAGCTGTGGGTCATATATGCGACACGTTGTGGTACCATGAGTCAAAATGACTATCAATGCAAGTGGCAGTTTCTGGTTCCAATGCTCTGCTTCTTATGAATCCTAGTTTTCTGCTTCTTATGAATTTTAAACAGGACAGTGGTACGCTATGGGTTATTAGCTCTCAAGTGATGAATTAATGACATATCCTTTGCATAGGAATTGAATAGCAGTAGATTCTGGATAAGCTATTGGCTCAATTATGTTTTATCAAGCTGCTAATTAAAAACTGGTCTCCCGTTCACATATCACAATTGATGCATTTAACTTTTTTTTTGTGAATGAACTGTGCGATTCTGATATACAAACGCTGGTTTATTTCAAGAGGCAGCTGTAAATTTACATTGTGTGTCGTCAAGATGCTGAAAACTCGGCTGAATGCTTTTCCCGAAGATAGTTGTCTCTAGAGTTAACATCTACAGTTCTTTTGTACTCGTCATTCCCACTTTTTAAATTAGATTAAATGATCTAGGGGAAAATGGTTTAGCTACATATCGGACAAACCTGCTCGTCGCTCACCCAAGCGAATAAATGCATTTTTATTTTAGTTCACATATCATATGATATCATTGTAATCAGTGGTGGAATGTAGCGAAGTATTTGTACTTCGTTACTGTACTTAAGTAAATTTTTACGTATCTATACTTTACTTA
>JAODUD010000015.1:13247672-13258368 GCA_026784285.1 Stomatorhinus walkeri | reverse complement strand
TACTTAAGTATATATTTTGCAGGGTAGTTGTACTTTTACTTAAGTACTAAACTTAAGTACTTCCTCCACCACTGATTGTAATTATGTAAACATTATTGCGTGCTCTAATCCCAGACTACGACTAGCAAAACGGGGTAGGCAGAGACGAATGCTTATGTGCCTGTATTCATACTCATTCAGTGGTCAGTAAAGGATTTTTATTACCCGTGATTGTGCACATTCTCCCCCATACTCTAAAATCATGTCCAGGGTGCATCAGTATCCCTAAATTGACCATGCTGTGTAATTATGCTTGTATGCGGCATTGAATTGAAATCGCATCCAGGATCCTTCGCTTACTGGGACACGTTCCAAGCCCATCCTGGATAAGAAGATGTAGAAAATGGCTGAACAGATAAATGCATGCATGCACTGCCCCTAATGTATACCACATTGTACATGATGGGTTAGGCTTTGGATCCCTTCCGAAAGCCAGCGCTCTGTCGGCCGGATCTTTGTACGTGCAATGAGCAAGAATGTCCGATATCTTTATTCGGCACTAAAGTGCAAAATCCAGATTGTTTCATTTCATTGGAGTTCTTAAGCTGCCCTGCTGTCTGTGAGCTCCAGCAGATATATTAGCCAACAGAGAGCTGAGTGCACAGCACCAGACGGTCTGGCTCGCGAAGGCGGCCAATTATCGTCACCGGCTCAGCCAGCCAAGAGGATGCTGGAAGTCCAAGAAGTGTGGGAATTCTGCCTTAGAGATCAAATGAATACTACCCAACGGTTTGATGGCAGTTGTGAATAAAGTATGATGATGATAATGATAAAACAATGTGCCAGGGAGCTTTCAGGATAGCACTGATGGAACCATTGAATTTAAATAACCGGCTTCACTGCAATCCCAGGCCATTCCCCGGAAACTTGGGGGGGCAAAGGACGTCCATCCCTCTTAGGGCATTTCTTAGAAATATTATAAGATCAGTTGAAAGCAATGGCTTCACCTGCACAGCAAGTCTTTTAAAAAAAGGTGTGGAGGTGGGGGGGGGGGGGATGCTAAGCATGAAATACAAGAAAAATATGTCAGCCCCTCCGCATGCTGATCCAGTGACTCACAACACCGCCTGAGGTCTGAGAGCCAGTGGGACGCGCATGATGTATCTGAAGAGGCCGCCACTGCAGGATGGGATTGTTTCATTAAACACATTTTGCTGGAATTAAACTGCACTGACTGGAGGAGAGAATTGTGCTATTGTCTGCCCTTGGTGGGATTCACGCCCTTGATTGCCATAGTCCTGCTGGTCTGACTTTGTTAGAGAAAAGAACGCATACAAATCCCCGGAGAGGCGGATATCCGATGATGCCAAATTCACACTTAGGTTTTACCTAAAACTTTTTTTCTTTTTTGTCACGGCTGTCATGTTTTTCATAGCGGGACAGAACATTACACTTATATTAATATATCACCAGAAGCAGCAGGAGTGCTGTATTAATGGGCATCAGTCAGAATTAAAGGGAGCTTAAACATTTGATTTAAGTTAATGAGGGAGCATTCTCCATCTGATAACAGAGTCTGGTTGGGTCCGTCGTTCCCCCGATTCCTTCACCAGCTGCTCCTCTCCACATGTTGATCAAGTGCCCTGGGACGTTTGGCACTTAGTTGGGTGCAGCTACATCTGTTTTTAATCCATCACTTGGGGTTATTATCCCCAGTCATTTTTGTACCTTCCTCACTGGCGTCCGTCACGTGAGAGGCCTGAGAACGAGACCTTGTCCTTTCCAGCAAAAACGTTTCAGCAGTTCGTGTACTCAGCACCGCACAGAGATGGGTGGGATGTTGGGGGGATGGGGGGGGGGGTTCATGATGGGAATAATTCAAAGCAAAACATGATGTCATAGTCCTACTGGGATGTCTGGTGCCCATATATCTACAGTCACAGCTAAATCTTTGGACAGCTAATCTGTATCATGAATTGAGGGTTATAGGTTCAATTCTTATCTCCAGTTCGGTGTTTGTGGGGGGGGTAGCTTCCTTATGGTAATCTGGTTTTCAATTAGTATTTGAGTTTCCTCCCACAATCCAAAAACCTGTAATTTTGGTGAATGTGTGATTCTTAAGTTGCCCACTGGCATCCTGTCCTAGGTGTCCCCTGTCCAAGGTTTCCCCTGTTCTATGGTTCCACTGGGTCAGAGGATATAGTAGAAGGGTGGGAGGACATGCATGGTTTCCTATATTTATTCTGCTGAATATTAAAACATTTTCCAAAAAATTGACAAAAATATGAAAGTACTAATTATGCTGGAAGATCTGAGTAATGTTCTAAGATGCCTCCATGGTAGTTTATAGGCCAGTCCCTGGCTGGAATTCAGTGCTGTGCAGAACCTGACAGGTCACCAAGGGGGGGTGGGCCTGCCACGCCTCTCACCGTACGCTTGTTTCTTCAACCCCCCCACCTCTCCAATCTTCCCTCCATTCGGTGAACCCCGGGTCACAAGAGATCTGCTGCATTCGCAGTTTTAAAAGGGGCAGAGGATATATTTGCATTAAAGAGCCTGAGGGATCCGGCGAGTAAAACCACAAGGTTAAGCAAATACAGACATAGATTGAATTATAATCAACGCACTGCACAGAAGCCTATAGGAACATGCCAATACGCGCAGAGCGTTGTAATTTAACGTGGGTGCTGTGGACGATTTCTGCAGTTGCTTCGGCAATGTTTTGCAGCACATTGATTTTAGCTCGTTTAAGCCCCCTCCCCCAGACCGAGGCTGCCTCCATTTAAAGACATAACGTCACACATCTGCTATTGTCTTTTCCATTCTAAAATCTAAAATTGCTTAAGGTGAGTTTTGCTCTAAATGCGTTACCACTTCCTTATATCTAACAACCTCCTAGGTATCATTTTTTTGGGTATGTCTAATTACACTACCAGTCAAAAGTTTTTGTGCACCACAAATTTTTACCACTTTTCCATTTAATTCAATTTTAATTCACGTTAAGCATTGGAAAGTTGAGTGAACCACTATAAATGAAAATATAAGTCAAAATGCATGGAAAATGTAACAGTGCATGTCTGACATCCTATTGTGTGGTTATGGCATACTCACATTCTAGGCTGTCCATTAACTTTAAATGCACTAGTTAACTGTTTCATCCCATGAAACAGAGCGGTATGTAGTATTGTAAGAAGACTGCCTTGAATTATCTCTGCTCTTATAACTGTAGGAGGAGGTTACTTTGATAAAGATATATTTTTCTGCTAATAAAGGTACTCAAATTGTGAACATACTGTAAATGTAATCGTTAACAAAAACACCAAGTATATTTTTTGTAAATGTTAAGTAACATGCAAGTGTAGAAAATGTGTGTGCAAAAACTTTTGACTGGTAGTGTGCATTAGTGTAAAATAACTTAGCTACATTTGCTGTTAGCTCATGATGTGTGTTTTAAAAAAATTATGTATTTTGTAATTTACACTTTGTAGTAAATGCTTACATGAGTAAGAACATGTTATGGAAACAACACGCACATTGTTTTGGAATAATAATGATACTTATCATAAATAAGGAATAAACCAGAATGGCTATATGATCCATTCATTACATTCCATGCCCTCTTTGAGGAAAAAAAATGTAACACTGCAATTGATCTTTTTATTTTTTTACCGGAACTAAGGAAAGCTTGGCTGATTTTTTCAAGCAATTGCTCACAGCTGTGACAGGGACTTTTGCACCTGAAGGAGACCAAAATTTCTTTTTGTAAGATGTATGATGGTGAGAAAGTGTACTATCGTGGCTCCACGACTTACCAGAAAAAAAAAGCAGATTATCAGTTATTTCCAGATTCGTGGAAGGAGAAAATAAACAAATCAGTGTAATTCATTGTAGCTGTTTCTGGTTTGAGGCCTACTCCAGCCTCCAGTGCAATTCCAGTTTGCCATCACCCCCGGGACATGGGCAGCTTAATCTCTCCTGGTGGAAGCACAGCACAAATAAAAGATATAGTTATTTGCTCCAGCGTGCATGTCAAAGCGGAGCTTCCTGGACCGCTTGACGATAATCTCTTCAGGCTGCGCGGACGCAAATGGAGCCATCGGCACGCGTGCTGCCCAGAGCGGCGTGTCAGCAGATTATGACGAGTCCATCTCAGACAATGTGCCAGACTTTACGTTTTCTCAGCACATCCCCTCAGCCCACTAGATCTCCGCTCACAGGAGAAGCACTTGTCCTGATTGATTTATAGCTAATGACAAGCACACTTCGTTTTCCTGGAATGATTTGTCTTGCGTGCTTTATCAAGATATTAACTTGTGCTAAACTGCCTGTAACCAGGAAGGGTTATCAATTATGCACACAATATGCCCATAATCTGCAACTGTGACCAAACATGCCTATGCATTTGCAAATGCAATAAATTACAATATATGATGCAATGCCCTTAGTAATTACTTGAACTCTCTTAATATAAATGATTATGTGAAAATAATGACATTGCAGAATATAGCATTTTATTAGTATGTACTGTCTTTTAGAAACAATTCTTTTAATAGAAGAGTTTAATATTCGTTTTCAGTCAGTTATTAAAAGAAAAAAAATGGCAGAATGTAGTGCATAAATGAGATCTTATCATAAATGCTTCTGAGACAATTACAGTCTAATGGTAATAAATGCTTTAATCTTTTACGTTTTTTTTATATATTAAAATGCCCTATATTATTCCTTTTGTTTGTGTAAAACTGCAACCTGCATAGATTGTTTTAATGCCTCTTTATTTCAATACCCCAGTCTCTGAAACATTTTTTTCATAAATATACATCCAACTTTAGGCTCCCAGCAGAAACACAAGTGAATGTGAGACTATTTAGAACCAAAGCAATTTGTTTTGAAAAGACTCTTTCCCTAAACAGTTACCTATGTAGTGCTCTTGCTGTCTTCTTGTGATTTATAGTTCAGGTCTTTGTATTTGAAAAACTAGGTGATGCTGAACTTCAGCATCTGCTGTAGAAGCTGAAGTCACTCATTTGGCTAGCTGAAGGTTGGTGCTGATTGGCACTGAGGCATGCTGGGAATTGCTTTTCATTACCCTCATTGTTGCGTTGTTTCTCTGTGATGTGCTTCTTCAGCGCTCTCTAATGCAGGAACATTTTCTTAATTTCTTAGGGTCTCCACTTCATCACTGCTGTCCTCATTTGCAGTTAACTCATTGACTGCTTGACCATCATATTAAACATCTCATAATCACATCTCTCAGGTCTCGTTATCGTCAAAGCAGCATAGTCGGAAGCAGGGCACGTCTAGGGGGGGTCTACTGGGAGCCAAGCATGGAGTCTGCCTTTGTAACTTCTGAAACAGTTATTTCATCATCCATCCATCCATCCATCCATCCATCCCACTTACCCAGTACATGACTGTTTAATTTAGAACATTAGGTACCACGACTTGCATTTGAGGAGTAACTCATCCATCCCTCCATGACATATTCCAAGAAACAGGCACCATAGCGTGCAGGGACACCCTGGTTGGAATGGTAGTCTATTACAAGGCACATGTGCGCGCACACACACACACACACACACACTCAAGTTGGTCTTCCTAAATGGGGACCTTCCATTCATTTCTTTGGCAAAAACCCGAATCCCAATCACGACACCCTTAACCACTACCCATCCCTAACCTTAACCATAAGTAACCAACCCAAATACAAGACTTCTGGCATTTTTACTTTTTGATTGTATTCAAAGATTGTTTTTAAATTGCAGTTATCCAAATGGGGACCTGAAAAATGTCCCCCTATGCACCCCCCCGATCACACACTATTGTTTATACTACAGTTTAGAGATGGATGAACTACTCAAAAAAGCAAAAATGGAGGTAGTCATATTTAACTTTTTTAATCTGAATAATTCAAACTATTCATAAAATGACTGTAATGCTACACAAATCAGTATGTGCACTCCCCCGAAATGAGGTCAAATCTTGTAGTAACTGAGGTTTTGGGCAGATCCAGACAGGGACCACTGCAAGATAAGCCACACTGGTGTGGGAACTGCCCTCAAGCCCGAGGCCTGTAACCCTTTGGGCCGCAGTCATCGTGTTTCGTTTAATTGGGCTGTGAGAGAGGTGAACAGACATAGGTGTAATTACGGGGAGGGCAGGAGAGTCTGCACACTGCCTCGGACATTTTAGGCGCCCGCTCGCCTTTCAGTCGTCAAGCATCTCTGACGTGAATTACACCCTGAATACGGCTATGTACGGTGCACGTTTGCGCTCTGCTTTCCTCTGTGATTGTCAGCGTGATGCTCTATTCTCTCCATAACACCCCGCTCTTACGCTGTGAGTACAGCTAGGTGCAACTGCTAGGACCGTGAACTACTGCCCCAGGGATAAGGCTTGTAGCTGCGTGCCGCATACTTTTAACTCATGCATACTACAGGGAAAAAAACATCTACATTCTTTTTTTTGACCTTGCTATTTCATTCGGGGGGGGGGCAGTAAAATCACAAACACATATACATTGTACTGACTTCTTCATTCAAACTCAATGGACCTGAATCACTGAACAGCCAGACATTTACCAGCTTGGATCATCACCTGCTTGCTTTGGTCTTGAGGTGAGTTTGCGCTCACCATTGTTACACCAGACATCTTCACTAGAAAGCTTTATTTACAAAAAGCATCGGCAACACTTTGCTTGATGGGACGCGAATAATACAGTATTATACTATTACTTACGTTTTGACCCACAAACAAAGTCTTACTCATAGTTACATACGGATCTCATGTTAATTCATCATTAATATAGTGTAACGTTTTATGCCAATCAGTTACTATATCTGTTAATTCTGTAAACCTTTGTGAACTACTGAACAAGTAATGAATAACAAGTGAAATGTTGATCTCATGTTAGTTCATCATTAATTAAACATATTTTATCTCAGGTAGCAACTATATAAATAAAAAACACCAGCAAAAAAGCACACCTCTGTCAAAACTTTAAATTATTATTTGTTGAGTTACTATGATTTAAAGAAGCTCCGAAAGCTCAATTCCATCAAGAAATTTCAGAAGTTTCTGGAAGACATCCGGCTCTGTCACACCCATCTGCTGGGCCAACACAGATGCACCTGAGCGAGGACTTGCTGCTGCTAAGCATGATCGGGTATAACTGATTATGCAAACTGTTAAAAGAGGTTCCGGACAGCTGGAGGATGACGGGAACTGTTGTAACCAAAGGCTTTTATCATGCAGAAGCGGAAGCATCAATCTGCAGGCAGGCAGGCGGGCGGACAGGCAATGGACCGCTTGCAGACAGCTAAAATGTTCCATTTATCAAATCAAATGAGACCCCAGACACACAGGTTACCCCCTAGAGTTGAGGCAAGAGTTCGATTGGTTCCCTTAGTTAGAGACTCAGGTGTTTAGCTGAGTGGAATAATCCTTTTGCACGGTTGTTGTGCAGGTTGTGATGACATTGGTTCAATTCCCAGTCGGCGAAGAACCAATTGCAGTTTTCTGGGTCTAGTTGGATGTCTGCTTCGTCCAAGCAGGTGGGGGGCTTCTGCCTGCTGATGGCCCAGTGGAGCTGACTGGCAGGCCTTCTCCACCTCCAGCTCCTTTGGCTGGAACGCCGTGCTGAAGCAGGGACACAGCATACAGCCCCCCCAGATGGAGATGAGGCCCCCACCACCCTGCCAAAGCAGGCGCGCGGGCTTCATATCTTCCTGGACTGTTAGTCCTTCTTTGTTTCCCAGAAATGGCTTCGTTGCTCCAAACGGAAATCTTTGCATATCAGAACCTCATCTTAGAATGAATAGGAGACTCTATATCAGAATGGTACCTGTGTGTTTTAATATCAATTTCATCTTAATATTAAAGAAAAATGAGAAAAAAACACACTTACAAAACTGCCAACAAGAAGCTTTTACTCATTTTTGCTTTATCTCTATAATTTAAATACAATCCCTGCTTAGGAGCAATGCAAGACCAATGGAAACATTTTAATGCATTAATTCTGCTTTTTGCTGCATTCACAAATATTAATGACAATAGGGAACCTGCTTACAAAACTTTTTTCAGCATTGATAATTGTATTTCTATGGATTATTACTAATGCAGTATTATCTTGCACTGAATTTCTTTGTTTATTTTAGCTTGCAGTGAAGAAGTAAATGTTCCTTCCTTTGTGCTTAAAAGCTTCTGGCGATGCATCAACGGCACAAGATATTAGCTCACAGCCAACGTGTGGACGCTTATAAAAAAACACAGCTTCTGCATTTGAGAAATGTGTGCATGAAATAATATAACATTACCATCCAGAATAAAAGCAAGAGCATTTGATTTTTCATATCAAGATTAACGAATGAAGAATGAAGAAATTCCCAAAGTGAAATAAGGCAAAACCACGTCAATGGTGTGAAAAAGTGCAAACAGCCCCACGGGCCATTCACAAGTGACCAAAATAAAATGCCCTTCCGCTCACAAGTGACCAAAATAAAATGCACAGTGTCACCATTTGCCTTACATATCAAATGCACTTGTGATTATGAGTTTGACTGATAAGATCTATGAAGACTTTTTCCCAGTTCTATTATTAACCAGGACAGATTAAATCAGATTAAAAAAACAACAATGAAATATTCTTTTGTTATATTGTTAGTTTCACCCTTTGCACTATTTAGAAAGCATATTAAAATCATATTTTTTTGCAGTAGATATCATTATGATTTCAGGCATTCATGTTGTAGTGTACTTTGTACTGCTGGTTTCATATATATATATATATACACACGCGCACAGTATTCCACAAAAATCAAATTCCACACCTGTACATAATTAAATTGTTTTCAGTCAATGACGCAAAGTTTACATTGTGTGTTTCTAAATAACCACCACGTGAATTATGTGAAATACCCAACTAGCCGTTCCTTAGGGGTTTTAGATAAATCCTTTTTATTAGACTGCTTGACACAGACCTTGTTTATGCCTGGGGAATTCCAGATTTGAAAGATGATGAAATGCAGTGATAAACACTATATTAATTAATCCATAAAATCCATAAAAAAGATATACTGAAATCTGAGGGATTAAACAATACAGTCATGCATTGCTTAACGACGGGGATACATTCCGAGAAATGCACCATTAGGTGATATTGTCATATTGTGCAAAAATCAAGGAGTGATCTTGCAAACCTTGATGGTTTAGCCCACTACACACATAGGCTACAGTAAACTTTTTATTATAAGTAAAAACAGTACACTAAAATAATGATTAAAAAGTACAGTAAATACATACACCAGTAACAGTGTCAAGTACAATTATGTACAGTACATAATATGTGCTATACTTTAATGAGACTGGCAGTGCAGTAGGTGTTTACACCACTACGACGTTACGACGGCTACAACGTCACTAGGCGATAGGAATATTTCAGCTCCATTGCAGTATAATATTATGGGACCGGCGTCATTCTGCGGTCTGTCGTTGGGCGAAAGCGTCGCTATCTGTCGCATGACTGTATTCATAGTCATCACCAAAAAGTGGGAGAGAGAAAAAGATTCAAACAAAAATGCTGAGACAACAGATTCAGGGAAAAAACTTCAAGATGCGTACAACACATGTTTGTTAGGGACGTTGTTACATCCGAATCATTGCCCTTAATTAAATAAAACAAATCCCCCTTGGGTGTCAGTATATACATCTTAAGCTCTGATGTAACAACAACCAGATAGAACTCTTACTTTGCAAAAAGCCAACAAATCTCTAAAATATCACATTAGAAATTAAGGGTAAATGGAAAATTATGCTTAATGTTTCAGAATTTCTGCAGTGTGCAGGAATTCATGATATGGCCAAATATTGTTGAATCAAACCATTGTTATAATATATAGAATTATATATTAGAATTAATATATAGAATATAAAATGCAAAAATACATAGAAATCCTCCATATTTTAAACATTTTATTTGTAATGTATAAACACTTTACATAAATTACTTCCTCTGAGACTAATATTTGATGAACAGTTAATTGGAATTCATAGAAAAACCCTTAAAGAACTTATTGTACAGAATTTACAAAAAAGCTTCTTTTTCTTAGCTTTGTGTGACGCTTTGTTACATCTGTTTCAAGAAGTTCGAAGAAGTACCGTACTTACCTTGAATGTTCCTAACCCAAAGGAAACCATGTTACGGACATAAAAGGACACCGAACATCCGACCATTTCGCTGGCAGAAATGTCCATTGAAAGCAGCACGGAGGGCTGGGTTCATTGACGACGGAGCTTCCCACATTTGCATCATTACTGAGACGCGTGTAATTTGTCTTTTTTATTATTAAGAGCGAAACTACTTTTGAGAAGCAAAAGTCAACCATTCATAATGAAAACGAACATTACAGACTTTGCCTAGAAATAAAACTGACTGGCGTCATACATACAGTCCAATAGAATGCAGTGATATGAATATGTAAACACATTTTTTCCTTTTTTTTTGTTTTTTAAAGCAGATAACCTTTTACGGTCATTAGTAAAAACATCTTGATCTTTATTATAAACTACAGCTCTCTCTCTGGCTCCGGAAGAGTCCACGGTCTGGGAGAAGGTGTGGATTACAGACAAACATCTGCAGCACAACCTTTACAAGGCTTGAAATAGGAGTTTTCTACATTTACGCTGTAAAAGGTTTGTTCCATGACACACAGCATTTGTCACC
>JAODUD010000015.1:13230878-13247480 GCA_026784285.1 Stomatorhinus walkeri | reverse complement strand
CGTATCCAGGGTGGTATGGCCGTAAGCGATTGCAGCTTCTGAAATGAGCCCATTTCTAGGTGACACATCTATATGCCCCCTCTTCCCCGTCACGCACACGCTGCTGCTCCCGGGCCCAGGCAGACGCTAGCGCCCTCTGCCGGGCCTGCTCCAGAATGCGGGCCTTCTCCTCGTCCAGCGTCATGCCGTAGCGGACGTGCAGAGCCAGTGCCCCGTACTGCATCTCCACGTCGGCGAACCTGCGAGTCCTGCCATTCACCACGGTGGTGGACTGGGACACCGTCACGTTGACGCCGTTCTCCAGGGCCTTGTGGCCGCTAGTGAGTCTCAACGTGCCCAGGTCGCTCTCTGGCAGGCCGGTCTTGATGAAGTAGTGAGTGTCCCTGCCCTCGATGGTGAAGTGCAGGTTCTCCAGGTAAAAGGCGTTGTTCAGGATGGCTGCCACTTTGACGCAGTCTTCATTAGCGATGTTGAGCACGTTGGTAGTCACTCGCCCCTGACTGATGGCCAGCATGACTCCCTTCCCCATGAGGGACTTAACTGTAGCGAACCAGAGCCATGACTTCTCCCGGATGACTCTCCGCCTGCCCAGCTGAATGTCTGGTATCTTCTCGAATGACAAAAAGGCCTTCGCTTGCCGTACTACCTCTTGCTGGACACCAGAAATGGACTGAGTAGAAGGAATAACGTGTTACGGACACAAGAACACAGAGGCACTTGAGCAGAACACCCATCTTCTACGGTTTTTACCCAGTAGAGCATCTTGGTGAGTTTACCAGACTATCCTACGCAAACTGCCTTCCTTTAAACATTTCAAGGATTAAGTGAATTGTGCTTGACTGTGTAACATGCACAAACTCAGATACAAATCATCATGCCTGCCTATCCATTTAAATCAGCGTAATCGCAGTTCAGAATCAAAAATCCAACTGCTTCAGAACTTCACCCTCACCGAAACTCGCAATTTTCAGTTTAAGGTCACCAATTGATTTTTGTTGGCAAGTAATGAACTGAACTCAATAGTGATATAGATTTTTTGTTGGAAATTCTGTAATACAACACATTTCACCTATATGTTACATTTTTAGAACTTGATGACACTGATTAAATGATTTTAATTTAGCTAAAAAAAATCATCGGGAAAAACACTTACCGGCAGATCATTCCATATCTGACTTTTCGTCAATTCAAAGGACGGTATCATCATGTCAAATTTGGGGATGGGGTAGCCTGGGATGACATTGTGCAGATGGAACCCGAATGTCACAAGCCAGCTGTTGACATCTGTGGTGAGCAGAGAAGAATGAAAAGACATCCATCTGTTTGTAAAGTTTCCAAAAAGCACCAGTGGCTTCGAGAAAGTCATTTCAGAAGGTGTGATGTGGTAAATTAATCAAAATCCTTGTTAGTGGGGTGTGGGCAAGGACTCTGAAACTCAAAACTCTTCACTACACTTTCAAAAGTCATTTGTTGATGCTATTAATTGCTTTAATAAATGACCCAGTTAATAATAAACTATCAGTACGGAGACATTTTTATGAATACCTGTATAAATTAATGTACAACATGGGAAATATTACATAAAGATAAGAAATGTAAAATAATGATAATTTAAAACATTAACAAGAAATTATTAAACTGAAGTATATAACCTACCTGCTATAACATACATTTAAATTATATACCTATTTTGTGTGTGTGTGTGTGTGTGTGTGCATATATACATATATATAAAAAATGCTTTTTTTTCGTCTTTACCTGCAACATATTCTTTTACTTCGTGCACTTTGCTAACCGGGTTGTTGTTTCGGAACATGTAGAGGTTAAACGGTGCTGGGTCCTTGCCCACTCTTTTCCACGTGGTGATGTCAGGTACAGTCCAACGTCCAGCCAAGATGTCATAGTCACGCTCACCAAAGTGCAGCAGCTTTGTCAGTGGGTCGTAGAGGCCACCATGAAAGCCAACCACCAGCTGAAAGTCTGGGTTTGAGTCAAAGTAAATCTCTCCATATGCGGTATACTGGACCTGCTTGATCATCAGCCCGTTGCTGCTGAAGACAGCCAGTGGAGTACCTGTGTTGTCACAGGCGATGTAGAACTCCTCCCCGCTGCTGATTTCCATAGCGAACAGGTGGCCCTGCAGGTCGTAATAAAGCGAGGTGATCTCCGAGCTGGAGTGGTTGTACACATGGGTGATTCTGGTGGGGTAGTTCAAGTCAGCATAGAAGAACTGGAGGTGCTGGCCGAGACTCGTTCTGGTGGAAACCCTCCTGCCGAGTCCATCATAACGGTATTGGATTGTCCAACCGTTGCCTTTGCTGTAGACCCTCACAAGGAGGCCTTTGGAGTTGTACTCGAAGATCTCGGTCCCCCTCTGCCGCAAGAATCCATCTTCGTCCATGCGATACTGCACGTCTCCTAGCCTTGTGATTCGGTCACGCAGGTCGTACCTGAGTGGGGTGAGGCGTGCGCTGTTGCTCGGGTTCAGCAAGTGGAGGTTCCCATTTAGGTCGTAGTTGTACCGCCACATAATCTTTTCATTCAAGTAGACTGTCTGAAGCTGGCTGTCAGCATCATATTCATAGCTGTACTTTGTGGTGTTGGCAAATGGCCCGATTTTAATTTCTCTCTTAATGACACGGCCTAAATTGTCATATTGTATAGTTATCCAATACATCAGGGAGCGGAAAATTTCATACTGGATTTCTTTTATTCTGCCATGAACGTCAAAATGCTTAGTGTAGGTCATTACTGCAGTGGAGATGATCTGGTTAATGTCGTAGTAGATGACGCCGAACTTCCCGAACTGCTCGACTTTCCCTGAGATGTCGTCAAACTGATAAAGGTCAATTGGCAGAGGCGTCTCGTTGATGACTCCCTGCATACTGGTCACGCGGAAACTGTTGTCATACGTATAGTCAAAGCGCGCATTAACCATGCCGTCCTCACTGAAGCGGAAAATCTGCCGGTCGATCAGAGGTCCGATTTGCCGGTACCTAATGGTGCAGATAAAGCCTTCGCTCTGGAGGTTGACCGTCTTCAGGACCCCCGCTGTTTCGTCGTATGTGAAACTGACCCGTGTGCTGTCGTACAGGATCTCCGAGAGCTTGGTCTGCCTCCTGTACTTGTACAGGACCCGCCGCCCGGTCCCCAAGTGTGCCACCTTCAGCAGCTGGCCGTCCTCGCTGTAGTCCACAATGACAGAGGCATTGCTTTCCGGGGGGTTGTAAATGTTCCGGTAATATCCGATGGAGCGGATGGTCTGCATTGTGTGCCGGGCTACGCTTGGCATCGTTACAGCCGACAGATGATCCAGTGAATCATAATCAAAAATGTACTGGCGCTGGCTGTGAAGCAAAAGCACCATAGACTGCCAAGGAGTGAGAGAGACAGAATAACAGCGTTCATCAGTATTAAAATGCAAATGACAGAAGGTATTAATGTTCCGTTTTAACAATGACATACATGTTTTAATTGAGTTATCCTTGACCCGCGAGTCTCTAATGCTGCCCTCCTTTGTGCACTCAAATGCATGATTCTAGAGGGCTTGGCAATTATGAGTTTGGCCCTTAAAGTGCTCTGGTACTTACTATAAGTTAATCTCTGAGTTACAATTGCTTAACAAAACAAGTCCTAATCAAGCTTTTTTGGCATTATAAAAAGGCCAGATTTTAAACTGAAAAAGCCGGATAGCTTTGTATGGCTCAAAGGGGAACCATTTTATACTAAAAAAAAAAAAACGACCTCACTTAAAATGTTTGTGTATTTTCAGCTTTTTAGCAGATATCTAAATAGCAAAAAAAAAAAAATCCAAACCAGAATAAGTCTGAATAAGTATATTAAATGTTACCATGCAATTTTACCACTATTTATGAAAAGTTACTAATTTGTAAAAAGAAAAATAATAATAATAAAAATCATCGGCCTTCTGAGAAGCAAACCATCTCTCTTTAAAAAAAAAAACATGCACCCTGATTCCAAAGGGGCCACCAGTGGTCCCCTGCAGTTCCCAAAAGGATCCGTCACCTTGTCACTTGTACTTGGACGGACGAGGCTCTGGTTCCCCAGGCTCTCAGAGTGACATCTGTTTCCACTTTTATATCTTTCTACCTGGTCACGCTACCTGAACTCATGGCAAAAAAAAGAAAAGCTTTGCATATTCAATATACTCTCAGAGTTACTCTGGGGCAATTTCCTTGGAGTCCCTCTGTAGAACATCACCTCCAGCCTTAGGTGGAGAAAAAAAAATCCACCTGTCAAGACCGTTGTGTATTTGAAACATGCTGGCATTAGTTGGCTTCAAGTGACATTTGAGTGACACAAAAGATGCCTGCAAGCTCTACAAGGAACACCCACCCTTTTCTGTGTATTATGCCTCCTGAAGGAAATGACCAAATGGTCCTAATAATAACAGAGCGGCTAAGGGGTCATTGCTGACCCCAGTGTTCTTGTGCCAAATTTTGACCTTGCAACTTTTAAGCGCTTCCTATGCCCACCAGAATAAATAAACAATATCAGCCATCATTCCAAATCACACCTCCTAGTTGCCAGGAATAGCCCTCAGTGAATCTTGTTTCCTACCAAACAAGAGCCCTAACAGATCTCAGAATGCATTCACACCAGTGTGTTTATTTACAAGTGGCATCCCTGCAATATGGTTGCATTTCAGAACCCAGTAAATGATGTTTTTTTTTTTGTCATGTTATTTTTACAGAAGATCTGTTTCGGTTATAGGTGCAAACAGATTTTCTTTTGCCACTTCAACCATTTGATAATAATAGGCAATGTTCCATGCAATATTGATTTTTATCTCTTATTTGCACTATAAAAGCAAGACCATAGTCTATTAACTAAGCGTATTGCATTCAAAAATTCTGAAACTTCAAAGATGAAAATGCACCTATTACACTTAAAAATACAGTCATTTGTATGAGTATTAGGCAAGCCAGACGTGGGAGCCTACTCACTTTCTCTAAATAGGTATAGCTCCAAGTCTTGCCATCGGCAAACACTCTCAAGACAATTCTTCCTTGACTGTCATACTCCACCCTCTCGGTGGTTGGCCCCCTCTGGATGCTGGTGATCTGGCCCGTGGAAGAGTAGGTCAGGTTGACCGACATCAATTTGCTGCTCGGCACCCAGAGCGTGGGGTGGCCAGAGGTGTCGTAAATGATCTTCAAGAGGAATTTACGGTGGTCATCATAAATTTTCTCTGTCCGCAATGTTCGGTCATAGTCAACTGATAGGAGGTTTCTACCGTTCACCTGAAAAAAACAAAAGACGGCCGTCACAGTCAGTCAACTTCTAAGCTGCTTGCTTATAGCCGTATAAACAACTTCCTAATGAGGAAACACCATTTACTGTAATTTATACTGCAACAGTAAATTAATTTGCCCCGTTCTCAGTTTTGGTGGAATAGCTCAGATTAACTCCTATTTAACAAGGTTTATTTAAGAGGAGAGACTGTCTGGCGTTCATCCAAAACCTTTCAAATGAAAGCTCCTGTGAATTTCGTGGACCCGTAAAAAAGAAGTGCTAGAAGATCTTAAGCGAAGTCTTGTTCAGTTACACAAGAGAGATGTTAAGAGACGAAAGCTGTAAAGAGACCATAATAAATAACAAACAGCTTCTGCACGAAAATCAAACATTTCTTCATTATTAATACTTTAGGAGTTTCCCGTTTGAAGAATTAAAATAAAAGTAAGGAAAGTATGTGACTTCGACGTCAAACAAAATATACATTAATTAAAATGTCTTATGCTAATTTCCATTAAATTGAATACATTTTAGCTGTAATGCTGTAGGAATGTTAATTTTCCTTAGAAGTAAAGTAAAAAGCTGATACACTACTCTAATATAGAAAAGAGCGTCAGCAACCCCAACCTGCTTTAGTCTTGATCAGAGTTCCTTAACTGCATGTGAGACACAGCTGTTTACCAGAGAGCTCCTTATACGACGACCGGTTCATTTTCCTACCCTGAGCTTCCTTCCAAAGACATTGACCCGGCCTCTTGTCTGCTCCTTCCGGAAACGCCACTCGACCAGGTTTTGCCCGTTCTCCCCTGGCAGCGTCATATTGCGACGGGCTACCGTGGGATTGGCGGCACCGGCCAGGACGTGCGGCTCCGTTTGGTAGTGTGTATCCAGCCCGTTGGCATAGACAACCCTCAAGGAGCTGTCATGACCCACCTGATAATTATTTCTTAACTGGTCTGGGGAAGACAAACAGAGCATAGCAGGCAGTTAAGATTTACAGCTCAGCAATGTTACGCCTCGCATTTTTTGCTTTATGTGACTTATAACAAATGTCGGTTAGCAATGGCAAGGTCTTTTTATGGTTGAATACCTTTGGCACGTCTGTATCTATAAAATAAATGGTAGAATGCAAGTAAATGACAACCTATGAAAGTCAGCTTGTGAGAAGATTCTTGCCTCATAATGTTAATTTCTTCAACAGATTATATCTCATACATTTTGCCAACAGACCTTTAATCTATTTTGTCCACTTACCAATGCTGTACTATCAGGGCTAATACTTGTTAAAATGACTTCAGTCCGTTATCTACTGATGCTAATACAAAAAAGTGCAGCTGTAATAGATTATCTAACTGCATAACGGTATAATATCTCCAGGTCAGTTGTATGGTATTCATGGCCCACAAGAAGCTGTTGTTTAATTTCAAACGCCAAAGAAAAAAAGCGCATCCAGTGACATTAGTGCTATGTTGCCAGAATCATTTGTCCTCACAATGATGAATGGCTTTGTGTTAACCTACATTGACCTTTTTGTCTCAACAGAAACAATGTCTTAAAATCTTGACTGGCTCATCATTTTCTGGGCTTCCTTAGGAACCTGCTGAGTACCTTGGACCAGGGTGTAGAAGGAGTCAATGGATGAGAGGTTGGTGGTGATGCTGACGTCCTCTTCTCTCCCGGAGGTCTCAATGTCCACTGTAATAGCCCCGTCCATTTCGCCGTGCAGGCTGGTCACCACTCCAGTTGGGAACGTCACGTTTGTGAGCCGGCCCTCGCTGTCGTAGCTGCAAGAGAAAAATCCATTAGGCGTCCAGCTGAAGAAGGGAGTCACATGTTCGGATGACTTGCCAGTTGACATTTCTGAACTGACTCATCCGTCCAGCAAATTACAAAATAGGACACAGTCGCCAAATAAAGGTTTAGCAAACAGCAGGGTACATGGGAAAGCCAATTCACAAGCTTAACTGCTCTAACGATAACTTTATGTACTGAAACCACTGGTTAACACACCTATCTACCAAGTCCCCATGTGCTGATACGCTCTGTTGAAGTTGAGAATGACTGGATAGTGATGCGGACCTCTTATGGAGAATGGCCAAGAGTGGCAGGGTGTGATTTATTCTTAACTTCCCTTTACCCACTCTCTCCTCCCTAGGCTCATCCCAGTGTCCCCAATCAGGAACATGCCTTTCAACAACACTGACTAAATAAGGTCTCAGTGAAAGATACATGCGATCGTACCAGATCCAATGAGAATAGCATTTCATCAACGTGAACAAATTTTAGACACAAATCCTTTCCTTAGTCCTCTATAAGTATAATGTAGAAGTACTGTAGTGTGACCACAGTATCTTAATGAATATTTAAAATTAATTCCATTGCACCTCAATCCTTCCTGTAAAAAAGGGTTGTGTGGGGAAAAGAGGGCGTCGGGAAAAAGGCTGGATGATACTCACTCATAGAAGGTCGTCCAGCCGATCTCTGTGCTCTTCGTGGCCAGGAGGCCACTGCTTCCATGGTACGTGAAGTGAACCAGCTCTTGTCCCTGTGCAGTGAGGGTCTTCAGCCCCCCGTTTGTCCCGACATTAAGCCATATCACCTGATTGTCTGGAGAAACGATGCGGACTGGCATGCGATTGGGGTCCCTTCGGATACGCAGGGTGTTGCCACTGCTGTCCGTTACTGCCGTGATGTCGTTTTCGTTGCTGTAGCTGAAGTTATACATGTAATCCCCAGTGATCAAGCTCATTGTGTACTGGTGGGTGCCATTGATGTCAAAGATGTAGAGCTCCTGGACTCCAGGGGAGGCCACCTCATAGAAGTTCATGGAGCTGAGCAAGGGTTTGTTCTTGTATATGGCGCGAATTCGGATGTTGCCCAAGTCGGCCACATATAAAGTCCCGTCTGGCGATACCACCATGGAAGATGGGGCGTTGAGTTTGGCATCCTTCGCATAGCCATCTCCAGTCTGGTAACAGTCGCAGTTGGCGTCGTTCTTGCAGTCGCACTCCGACGGCGCCCCCGCCAGGTGAGAGATCTCGCCATCCGTGGACACTTGCCTGATGCGGTTGATCTTCTTTTCGTCTGTCTCAGCAATGTAGAGCATGCCGCTGTAAGATACAGCGATGGCGCTGGCGGATTCCAGCGTGGTCTGGATCGCCCTCTTGCCCAGGCTGTACTCAACGCCTGGCACCTGGCAATGCATGGGCCGCCCCGCCGCAATACGAACTTGCCGGTTTTCGGTGATCTGCAGTACGACATTATTGTCCAGTACATAAATGGAGTTGTCCATGGGGTTGATGGCCAGGTCAGTAGGCCATTCCAAACGAACCTGAGTAAGACGAAAAACAAAAACATATTGTACTGTATCACTCTAACAAAAATATGAATTTACATGACTGGCACCATTAACAACCACATCCAGGGTCTCTTCCCCCTGCCTCATTCTCTGTGCTTCCGTTAGACTCCAGGCATAATGTCACCCTATACTGGAAGAACAGTACAGAATCTCGATAGATGATACCACACACAATTAGCAGATTATGTGTTCATAATATACGTTCTGTATATTTATCTCAACACAGAAGTATTTCATAATGAGCTGAAGCAGGCTACTTCCTTCTATCCTTCTGGTATTGCGGCCATAGTGACAAGGCAGAGCTTTTTAACATGAGGTGACTTCCAGGGTCGCACTGCTGAAGGGGGCATGAACGGGCATGTAATGTGGAGCTTATCTTCCACTTGGGATGCAGGGAAAGCCTCCCCCGGTTAAACAGGCTGTTAATTTCAAGCCTACAATCAGTGACATCGTTCCTTTGAAGATAATGGGCTTTAATGTTGGCGACATGTGATAGACTGAGTCTGCCCATCTCTATTTTCTGCTTTAGTTATACTTGGGAACCTAAGACTTAAATACTCAGCAGACACTCAATCCTTCCTTTGTCACATACCATGTCATGGCTACTGAATGTTGACATCAGGCATGTGGATAAGGGAATTCCAGCAATTCAGCCAGACAATGGCATACACTAATTTCTCATTGTTATAGACCAATAACACAGACAACATGTAGTGTATAGTCAGTGTATTGTCTTTTGTTTTACAAAGGCCGTATTCTTTTCTTCGTCGCAATTAAACTGACAAGTGCTGCCTTTGTTTTTGCTCCACTGGACCAGAGTACACCTGGGCCGCCAATCCTGGCTCCCTGCCCCTGTTTAATGGCTAATAAACAGCCTCTCCCTGGGGTGAAGATGCGGAGAAGTGGAGCAATAATGGAATCCTGGCTTGTCCTGGGATTTCGGTTATGAGTGCGCAAGTCTCAGCCGGGCTCCAGATCTCGTGTCAAGGTCACATTCTTCTTCCCACTTTCGAGCCATCAGGAACATTTACATTCATTAGATTTACATCCCGTTCATCGACATTTTCATCTGAATATGTCTGCATAAATGAATTGGTGTATTAGCGCATATCTGCCCCCTGCTGTATTCCTGCTGCTACATAACAAATTTTCTCCCGAGGGTGAAAACTTCAGCTAAAGACGGGAGCCTTCAGCCTGTGACAGGAAGGCACGCGCGCCTCAATGGGCTACGAGCAGGCTGTTTTGCCGCTGGACAGAGGAGAGTAGGCGTGCCTGTTACGGAGCCTAGAAGACCCAATGGAACGTAAGCCAAATGGTGTGGGGTTTAGGGAGTGACGCGAACATAAGACAACCAGACACGCTCTCGCCAATTACAAACTAATCACGGCTACCTATTTTAGAGGTAGCCCTGCTGGAGGGGACATTTCGTTTGCTCTGATTTCTGGACTTTTCTTCCATCCTCCTGTTACTAAGTAACCCTATAATCCAACCAGATATCTACAGCTCTGAGGCAGAAACCTGGAGGACTGAGGCAGGCAAAGGCACCATCCTCCTCAACACGCAACCCTCGTTAAAAATTTTACATTTCATCTCGTATGTTTTACGTTCCATGTCTCACATCCCTCACATACATTATGCAGTGCATTTAGCAGTGAGACTGGAGTACATGCAGCCCACTTCAGATTAAGGCAGCATCATTGACACCACAGCTGTGCCAGTACTAAGTCAAGGTTCAGCAACTCCAGTCTCTGCGAGCCGCAGGAAGCCCTGTACTCTACCTGATCTCAGAGATCCTTACCTGTGTGGTAACTCATGCTTAATGTGGTGTTTCAGGTACAAATCATGCGTTAATTAAAATGCATTCTGCAACTTGTAGGTCTCCTGCTGTAACGTGCTGGATTTCATGGGTCCGCACTTAGTGGAATCACAGGTGCCTAATTAAACTTGTGATGGGCTATACGTGATAGTTTGATATTTCCTAGCAGAGAAACAGGCTGACCCAGCTGCGACTGACGTGCCACAAGAGGGTGCCGTGTGCCTTTTGGTGTTCACCGGGACGTGCTTATGTGGAAAAAGTCGGGTTGCTCATGTCACAGATTGAGCAATCACCTGGCGAATGTGCATGCTGGTGTCACAGGTCAAAGGTCGAGCTGAGGTCAGGTCATTAGATCCTAGTAGGGTTGAGATGATGCCGTTCTGGTCCACCTTCCGAATCATGGTCCCGTCAACAAAGTAAATAATTCCATTCTTATCCACCACAATACCTGAATACAAGGAGAAAAAATAAACCTTCATGCCAAAGACACACCAGACTGCACTTGCAGAATACTCAATAATCAAGACCTATTTCAAATACGCGAGTAACTAAATGCTGCCTTCTGATACTTTATTTACTGTTCATGAAAACAATGTTGTTATGTCGGGTTCGTTTCTCGCTCCAAAGTTAAAAAACAGACTTGGAATAGCCTGTCAAAAAAAGCGATTAAAAAGGAGGAAAATAACAACAAAATTCCTTCTACCTGTGGAGAAGGTAAAATTACAGCTTTCATCATTTTTTAAATGAAACAGATGAAAGACAGCCAGTTGCCATGGTTACGGTGGCCTACTAAAATGTCACCCTGATAGAGTGAGGCTAAAAGGTGTGTGTTTCCCAGCTGAGGAAAGCACGCTTGCGGCAATCGCCCAGGTTCCCCTCAGGAATATATATTAACTGCCAGCTCTCTGCCACTTTTATCCCAGGATTATAGTTGCTGGGGCATTTCTTGATCTTATGTTCCAAGGAAATCCAAATACTTTGGGAAATAAATTAGAAATTAATGCTTGTTATGCACCGCAAGAATATTCTTTTGACACGCAGGCAGTTGCCAGGGCACAGCATGAAGGACTGGTCTCCGCACCAGTAACATGGCGGAGACGCGCGGCCCCCAAAAGTGCGGATGAATTAAAAATATCGCCTTGCTCAGAAGCAACTGTCAGGAAAAGAAACAGCCCCCGTCACATGACGCTGGCATTCCTCCATTCTTCTAACCGCGTTCAGACCTGGTTTGATGGCGCTTTAAGAGAAGAAATGAGAGCGACCCACTCAAAGGGCTGAGCTTCAACGCTCCATGAATAGCTATAGAAAGAAGAAGCCTTTCTCTAGAGGAACATGTGTGCAATATATGATATTATTACATTCCACTGATGTGGAATGTGTGAGAATATAATCTTATTTCATGATAAAAATAGTAAATCCTGGTTAAGATGGAAAACAGGGAAGAAACTGAAAATAAAATTTTATATGCTAAATATTAGGCCAACTTGTAAACATGATAGCGTCCTGGGATGTGGAGGCATAGGGTACCTTTGGGGCCCATCAGTAAGGCTTCTACAGCTTTGCCTCCATCCCCGCAGCGAGCCTCGTCAAAGGGCAAGCAGTGCTCCCCAGTTCCTGCTACCACCTCCGTGTTCTGCAGGAGCTCTTTGGTCGCCGTCAGCACCTTCGGCCGGTATATCCTGCGGGAGTTGGTGTCGGAGATGTACAGCTGCCCCGTGACGGGGTCGGTGGCCATGTAGTACCTGTGAGCGGGGTTGTTACTGGGGACAGAAAGGGACCAGCGCTTAAGCGTTTTCACTGTCACCCAAAGCACCACTCAGGGGATAGGCCACTTCAGAAATGAACAAACCAGCAAACATGGGCACTGGGAGTGTTTCTCGATACCAAGAATGCAAAGATCGTACTTGTGATCTTGGCAAGATCGGTCTTGCTAACTTGCCCCCCCCAAAGAACGAACAAATCATGGGATGGTCCTCGTTTGGCGAGGATGCTGCCGGTGCATCTTGGGTCTGTGGCAAGAACAACACTGAGGGTTCTTCCTGCCCTCTGGACTTCAGCAAAGGAAGGTGACGTGAGATGGGTACGTGAGAAGTACGATCACATGTGCATACTGAAAACACCTTAGGAAATTACTCAAAGGAGGAGTGATGATCTATTAAAAATTATACTTAAAAAAATAGAGCTAATATGAAATATCACAGGTTGAACATTTTTATAATTTAAGAATATACTATTTAACATTTGGGGGAGGCATGGAGTTTGCATGCTCTCCCCATGTGGAGTTTCCTCCAGGTACTCCGGTTTCCCCCCACAGTCCAAAAACAGGCTGAGACTAATTGGAGTTACTAAATTGCCCGTAGGTGTGTATGTGTGAGTGACTGGTGTGTGAGTGACTGGTGTGTGAGTGTGCCCTGCGATGGGCTGGCCCCTGTCCTGGGTTGTTCCCCGCCTCGTGCCCGTAGCTTGCGGGATAGGCTCTGGACCCCCTGTGACCCAGAAGGATAAGTGGTTTGGAAAATGGATGGATATTTAACATTTTTCTCACCTCAATGAGTCTGTCTGTTATACAATGTGTGTACTACAAAATCAACAGCAAATACCAAAATAGATCATTCATATAAACCAATTATTTAACGAAACCGATACATTTTCATCACGGAAAATTATTTTCCGTAAAATAATACACACAGAAGAAAATGAGACTCTTTTGCAAATATATATCAAAGGGACAACTGAGATTTGGTGAAAAGCGAACACGAAATATGAAAGCAGGTGGACTATGAAAACGAATGAAAGAGGTTAAAAACGAAGACGATGAAAACAATGAAAATGCCTGTAAACTGCCAATACCAACACGGTTAACTGTACAGCAATAAGGACAGCTTCATTGGAAGAGACAGGTCGATAGCCTCTAATGTTTATGAGGCTCTGTGGTGCATTAGTCAATATTGCTTTTCTTTATGACACTTAGAAATACAGTGCGATGTGCGCAAATGAATACGGGAAAGGCCTCAGCCCCTAGGGGATTAAATCCGAGAAATCTAAAGTGCAATTTCTTGGCTTACTGTATACATCATTAATATGTAATCAGATGATGTGTTATAATTCAAGATATTGTTTTTGGGAACGACACATACTGTTAGACCTCCCCCTCTGGCTCGCCTCGTACCTATTCCAGACCGGTAGCATGTTTAATCTGCTCAGATTTATTAGTATGGAATTGGGGATCAATTGGCAGGATTGATTGAGGCACTGTGTTCTGCCTAAATATGGCAGAAGGTACTGTTACTGCAAATCGGATTTAAACACGTCTCAGATCCTAGATCAGTGCGGGAGAGCCTTGCCTCCGTGTTTAGTCACCATTTCAAACACAGTCGCTGGTTCAGATTATGTTACAGAATGTTAGTTACAAAATTACAAGATTATGGTAGTTACAAAAGACGTGCTTCCATAACTTGACATTGCTATCCATTTAAATTTCTATTTCAGTTTCATTTAAGCGAATGCTAAGTATAAAATACAATCAGAGGCAGCCAATCAGATTGTTGATCATATTCCAGATTTTTTTGTAGTTGCTGTAATGATCTTGACTTAACATTCCTAGGAGAACTTAATGTATTCGGAAAGCATCAAAAGAGCAACGCAGAGAAGCAGTTCTGCGTGAAGGAAGTGCTTTATTCGTCTGTGAAAAGTGAAATGAGGTCCTCGAAGAATGTAAAAGTAACAAAAAAAGACAATGAACACAATTCAGCGGTTTGCACAGCGCAGTGATTGAATACGATGTAAGGCAATGCGAGAGACGGTACATCCACAGGACTGTATACTGAATGAGAGGGCTTACCTATGTCTGAAATCTTTATTTCTTAGGAGAGAGGAGGCAGGAAGAAAATAAAACAGTGTGAAATTGTTACAAGAAAAGCAAACACAGAGTTGGCAGAAAGTGAAAATTTGCTGGAAACATATTGGAATATGGTTCCCACCAGTGGCCTCTTCTAAGTTCCCGAGTGCTGAGACTTTTAAGGAGAATTTGTATACCAAAATAAGGTAGCTATAAAATGTTTGGCATAGGACTACTCACCATCACATACATATATACTGTATATGTGGTATATCGTTACTTCCCTTAATGGCATACTGACTGTGCCGCCAGGAATTGAAACATTTTTTTAAATCACACCTTCAGCAAAGGCATTATACCAGCTGCACGTAGACTGAATTCGTAACTATTCATGTAATTAGTGTGACACGCCACACCTAGCCACGCGTGAAGTACACATGTCCATATTATAAATGTTTCGTCACTTGCTCATATAACAAAAGAAAAACTTAATAGCCTGGAAAGTAAAGTGATACGACGATGATTTACAAGTGTCACTCAATGCCTTGACACCACACTTTGTGCTCATAACTACACGAATCTGTAAATGAAACAGAAGGCTAAATCTTAAATGAAGTATTTTTTCCTTATTTTGCTGCAGTGAAACATCAAATATCTATTAAAATGAGCACGCAGTTGATAGCAAAGAAGGGTATATTCAGCTCAACACTTGTTTCGCATCCTCTTAATCTAGTTCCAGGTAGTTTGTAAATTGCTAGTTTGTAATGAGTACTACAGCAGTGACAACCTGACATTAACAAAATGCTAATGAAAGGTTTGGGAAAGGGGGCTGAGTACAACGCAGTGAAAGAAAGTGTTTGGTGAAGGTCAGGAATAAAACCGATCTCTCCCACCTTCCCATTAACAGCAAGCCGTGCTTATAGGAGACTGAGCATCTCCACACGAATTAACTTCTTATTATTTCTGGGACAATCGAGATGTAGAATTTAAGGCTTGAGTATTATGAGAAGAAAAACATTTACCGATACAATTTATAGTTTGTAGGAAACATATTAAAAAGACCTTTATAATAGACAGAGTTGTCTTGTTTGCTGGTGATAAAACAACACAGGATTCTTCCAGAATTATCAGAAATAATTAATCTTAACAGGCATAAAGACTCACTAGGGTCGGATGATAAAGACCACAGGGCAAGGGAAATCCCCCAAGGTCATTATAAAAAGGTCAGTTTCAGCAAGTCAGCAACCAACCTGAGCTCCATGACGCTGGTGACATTTCCAGAAGGGAAGATGCGTCGAATGTAGTTGAAGTCCCCAACAAAGAGGCTGCCGTCGATGCCACAAGCCAAGGCCACGGGGGCGAGCAGCTTGTTGCCATCTGCCTGCCCGTTGCAGCTGGGGCAGGAGATGCTGCGCCGACGGCCGTTCCCCATGATGGTGTTAATCACAGGAGGCTGCTGGGAAATGAACTGGTTTTCCCCAGTCCCCTTGTACACAATACCTGGGGGAAAATGAACAAATAAAAGCAAAAACACATTTAATTAGGAAAAAAGTGTGATTCAGTCACCATCTTTATTCTTTTTCTTTTGCTGATGGTGCTTAGAATCAATTTGTCAAGTGACTGAATGTTACAAAAATACACATAACAAACCGAATGCTAGTGAAGGCCAAAAGAAAGTTCATTAACAATTTGCTATAATTTCTGACTCCACTAGATGGTGCTGTCTGTTCAAAAAAGGGCTCATAGCATGCCCCAAAGCAAACCAAGAGCACCATCTAGTGGGGTCAAAAAATACAGCAAATGGTTCATGAAGCTATATTTGGTCATCACTACTGAATACACTTTAGTTACGAAGACAACTACACTGAGCAGTTTCCGTTTTAGTCATGACAGTGCACACCTTTATGGTCTGATTACTCAGAAGCTTTGTTTGTTGGGTGAGAATTACACATTTCAAAATTCTTACCACATCCAACCAATTAATATTGAAAAAAAGCATATAAACTTGATTTCCTCATGAAATCTCTTCAGATGACCCAAGGACAGGCAGACTGAAAATTATGCCAAAACAATCTTGTATAAAGTGGTCCGACCATCTGAACGGGGCATTAACATCCAATGACAGTGAAAGGTATTTTGTCAGCTTTTATGAGCAATCATCACTTTGACAAGTTTGACATTCAAAATAGCATACCACTAGATATAAATAATGCAGAAATTGTAAAGCGATTTGTACAGAAATACAGTAATCCCTCACTTATCACGGGAGATAGGTTCCAAGGCCGACCGCGATAACTGAATTTCCGCGAAGTAGGGACGCCATATTTATTTAAT
>JAODUD010000015.1:13189682-13208215 GCA_026784285.1 Stomatorhinus walkeri | reverse complement strand
CCCCCCCCCCCCCCCGTTTCTACGAGCGACGCTTCCTCTGCCTTCTGGTACATTCTTGGTGCTTGGCAACCCCAGTTATGTTTCCTAGATATTCACAAAGGAAATGTATGATCTCGGAATGTAGAGAAGCTTAGTGAACAGGGTGTATGCCTTCACACTCACACACCGATACCCGTCTGTGTAACAGAACGTGAAATTCGAATCGGCCGAACAAGGTAGTCTTTTGTGTTGGCCAACAGCCTCTCGCTTTGTTTCAATGGCGCTGTTCAGTGGAAACAAACTGCATGCTTCTGTCCTTGGATAAAGAGCTCAGCTGGTCCCTTTGCTATAACTTCTACATGGGCCACTGTCTGACTTGCTGATGTGTAGGAGATTAGCAGTAAGACAATATGTATAGAAATATCAGATTCAGCCTGCAGTCTCTTCCTGAGGAAGGGATCTATATTATGGTTAACAAAGATGGAAATGTAGGTCTAGATCTTACTTACAAAGATATATTCTAGCCATGCAAATAAATTCAGCTGATTAAACACCTGACAAGAAGACAACTACCAAGATTAGCTAGTATGCATTTCCCAAGATATTCTATATAGACACAAAGAACAAAAAAGGTTCCTTCTTGCATGTGATGCCCATCTGTGCCCAACACACGAAACAAAGGCATACTTTAAGTGGAGTATTCGGGTACACTGACATATTCCACCATATAACACAGCTAGCAGTGGACCTAAAACAGACCAGTAGGTAAAAAATGCCCAGAAACTTTATTCTAGTGAATAAGGGATCAGGTTGCCACCAGCTAACTGACTGCAGCTTCTGGGATTTGGGCCTTTCCAGAATCGGCATGGAGCATCAGAGGCTGAATGCAAACAGTTAGGGGTGACTGGTGAGAAAAATCCGGTTCGCCTTGGCAGACTCACCGATGGTGCAGTGCTCCCCGTTCCAGCCCTGGCTGCACTCGCACTTGCCGTCCCTGCAGGTGCCGTGCTCGGCGCAGCGCGGGTGGCACGCCCTCTGGTCGCACGCGGGACCCGTCCAGCCCTCCTCGCAGCGGCAGCTGCCACTCACGCACACGCCGTGCGAGCCGCAGTCCGTGACGCACACCTCTGCACAGGGACAGACGGTAAATAACGCTGAAAGATCCTAGCTAAACGTCACAGCATGTTGAACATAGGCAAACCAACTACTTACCATCAGTTACAGAGAAACAGCCAAATAGATCCTCACAATGACGAATGACGGTGAAAACTACAGAACTACGACATATAGATTTCGTGAGTAATTGTCTCCTGTCATAAATTACTGAATTCCTTCTAATCCAGGATTGAGTCGTCATGTTAAAGAGAGCCAATAAATGCGTTAACGAAAATAAACAGGCCTCCAAGCTGAAGCGTAATTATCACTAAGACGTGACCCTACAGCTGATGACAGATAGTAAAACAAGCAGAGCATAAAGCAGCCAACTGCAGCAGGGAGGAAAACATCACAGAAATACCCACCCAAAAATGGGTAAAGAGCTACCGTAGCAAGATTCATCTCAACGTAAATTAAAAAATGGGGAAAAAACTGTAACGGGAAATACATAAAAATGGGAAAGGAAAATATCATGGATGGAAACATTTGAACACAAATTAAAAATGTGCAAAATGACAGGAAACAGGTGATAGCAAAATTGGATAGAAAAACAAATAAAAATAGTGATTGAAAATGTTTTGGAATAAATTTGAAACATTTATTATTGTCAAACATTAAGTGAAAAAGCAACTGATAATATAAAATGACTAAAAAATACTGCGCGAGGGATAATTTAAAATTAGTAAAATATTTTCTCAGGTAACATTCAATAAAATTAAAGATCCTAAATGGTCATTTCTTTGTATCTATCACAGTTCTCCATGGTTTCACCTCATGCAAAGAAAATTAATGGAATCATTTAAAATCTGTGTCATTAAAACGAGTAGATAAAAATCCTAATTAATAAAAATAACAGCAAACTAATAATGCAGCACTTATTGTGCTAACATTCTCAGTGTTTTGAATTGTAAAAGACAACGTGATGATACTTTATTATTATTTGCATCTGAAATGTTATATGCTATCCCAGAGGATCTCAGATTAGCCCAATGGTTTTCACTTTAGGAGCAATTTAAAAAAAAGTTAGAAAACTTTCACTTTTATGTAAACGGTTACATCATCCACCTTTTCAGTGTTAGGAGCACTGAATCTACAGGTGGGGCGCAATCCGCTGGCAGAGAATCTCCACTGCCATCTCATGGCGCTTCCCCGAAGACCAGCTTTGACCTGGTCAGAAATCCACGGGTCACTCCCACTGGGGAAACGTCGAAGAACATCAGTACCCCAGACAGGTCTTTGGTGACGACCCGTCATTCAAAAGGAATTTGGAAGTCAAGTTTCCATTAACGGTACGAGAATGTCACCCTGCTCGCTCTTGCCCCCTCCCCGTCCCCTTAACCTGCATGCCCCTCCCCTGCTGATGGAGGATTACTGCCTCCCGCAAATCATTACGGAGACCTGCTAGAACATTCCGAGGCTGATTCGCTCATTTGAACATATTCACCTTCTTTTTAGCTGCCTCTTTGTCTCTCCTGACCCTTGAAAGGACAATTTCAACGCCCTTCTGAGCCTCGCTTCTGCGAGATGTTGGGACAGTCTGATTAACCTCGGTACTCTGGGGCATTAGCCGGTCCCTAAGAGAGGCGCATTTGATTCTAAAGAGCCCTTCCTGCGTGGGAATCGATGTAATCAATTTTTCATTAGTACAAAGGTGTTTATCTGCCTTTAGCACACCGGCTTCCTGCAGGGCGGTGTCGATTCGCACCGTGCATTTATTAATTAAAGTGTGTTTAATTGAAGTGGATTGCAGGGCTAATTAATAGAAAAACCTCCACTGGCAGGACGTGGATGAACGAAAGGCTCAGGAGATCTGTCATCACATCCCCGATAACACAAGCTCTCCCTCTGCTTGATTAACCTATCCCGTTCCAACGTGTGAAATGTAACTCAAAATCCCGCAATCATTCTGGGGCACTGCATCGATACTGCTTTATACAGTGCAGCATACAGCTTTTCAATACCCGCGTTTTGCGGAGATGACAAAGCAGGGGGTCTCCCCAAAGGAGCAAATAACAGATGTAGCCGGCAGATGTTTTGACTTCAGGACTTTTGTGATTTATAGTGTCTATAAATCGATCATAGGAGCCACAACTACTAGACTGGCAATATAACCATCTGTCCGCCCATTCATCCATTCAACCATCCGTCCATCCATCCATCCATCCATAACCGCTTATCAAGTACGGGGCTGCATAGAGCCTGGACCCTACCCCAGTAAGCGAGGCCGATGGGAACCTGCATGAGATGCCAGTCCATAAGTGGGCTGACGCACCCAAACAACGAAATAAGGGAAAGTTAGAGACACCAATTTATACAACTTCAGGGGAAACATGGGGGGGGGGGGGGTGCAGATATCAACCCCCAACCCGAAGAGTGAAAGTGCTACCCACTGAGCCAACTGGCAATACAGATCCCAGCAAGCACTGCACTGCGTCAGACTGGCAGATCTGGAAGGATCCGGAAGATGCGGACAGCTGCCTCAAAGAGTGACACATACCCAAGGAACAGTCGGGACCGGTCCAGCTGCTGTCGCAGGTGCAGGTGCCGCTTTCGGCCTGGTAGGTCCCGTGGCCAGAGCACTGATCTGGGCACATGGTCTTCAGGATTTCGCAGTTGGTGCCCCCCCAGCCGGGGTTGCAGTGGCACTCTCCATGGAGGCACGTGCCGTGCGAGGAGCAGGACGGGTCCAGGCAGTCCACTGTGGGAACCAGCAGCGCGTTACATCTCCCTGTTTCCTACTGGCCAGTGTCTTCCTACATCAAAACATCTTTATCCTGCTTTTCATCGGGCTTTGATAATTGCGTATATAATAAACAGTAATAAGCGGCATGTGCAGAAATGGCACATTCTGGAGTCCAAGAGTGATTACTGTGAAATAAGTCAATGCCTAATGAACTAAGATGACAAAGACCATAGTGACATTTCAGTTATTGAAGAAGCCTATTTGTATCGCTTAGCAAATAAATGATTATTTGGCTTAACAAACTCCTTTGGCTGTATTTATATGCCGCTTTAAGATTTAAAGTGACAGATGTTTTAAATGATAGTGAAAGGTTAACGGGAAAACCTTGTGGCCACCCCCCTCCAGAGGAGAGGCTGACCCGATACTGTCGGGGTTTGAGTTATGCCAGGGCTCGTGCCATCACGAAAGCCGAGCTCTCTGGCCCAGGTGAGGCAGTGCGACTTCGTGCACCTGCCCATTTTGCAGCGCCGCTCCCAGCGGGATTCCCTCACGCACAAAGAGCGCTCGTTCTGGAGCATCGCCAATAAAAAAATAAATAATAAAAAACCCTGATTCTGTTCCTCTTAATTCACTTTAATATGTTGAGAGATGACTGGATTTAATTACATGATCAGCTAAATAACATTTTACACGTCAACATCCCGAAAATGTAATCCAGTTGAGCTGATTGCATTAGACTCTGGGCTAGCTATCAGTAAAATCAACTAAATTGAATACTGGATATTCAAAAAAAATAACTAAAAATAAGTCCAGTATTAATGTATGCTGTATACAGCAGTGCCATACTGGAACTTGCAGAAGTCTTTCAGTCTGCCTTCCATCTTGCAGGAAACAGTGAGGACACCAAATAGAGGGGAAGTACTGTATCAATAATTACAAAGCAATTACTGGCTCCACAGAGCTGAAAGTAGCAATTCTCTCTGGTAAGTTAAGCTTGCGTATTCATAAATTTACCCTATAGTGAGTAAGACAGAGGAATCGATGCCCATTAATAAAAAAAACAACTGGAGGAGGTTTTTTCACACTTAATTTGAAATATCAGTCTAGATACAGGTAGAAGATTTGTTGATCAGTATAACCGAAGACACGCTGGAACTTGGGGAGAGGTAGCTGTAGGGATTCCTTATTGTCACGGAGGTTAATTATTACCTGGAAATTTAACTGGCTCGGTTGTTGGGCAAAAGACATTTGTATGAATGTGAGGCTCAGACTAGATTGTCTTTTGCGCGTAACAGTTATTCACACTGAAGAGTGGAGCCAGACAGGAACTTCCCGTTACCCTCTAACCTCTGACCTTTCACCTCCACTTACTTTCTTCACAGTTATCGCCCTTGTAGCCTGTATTGCAGACACATGAACCCATGATGCAGATCCCATGTCCCCCGCAATGCACGTCGACGCACTGATTGTTGGGAACGTCGCATTCTGTGCCCTTCCACCCGCTGAAACACTGACAGCGCCCCCTGGAGTACTGGCCGTTCCCGCTGCACAGCACGGGGCAGGAAGCTGAACGGAACACAACATGTGTACAGTAACCAGCGCCAGTAAACATGGCATCCATAACGTGTAAACATAACATTTAAAGGGCAGAGGCATTTGCATGTACATTATGTTGATAGATTAACAATTACCAGTAAATTCGAGCAATTCTGTAATGCCTTTTCAGTAAGAGGTCAAGGAATAACCGAATATTCCTCAAGGATAAGAAAGGTCTTCCAATTTTTTAAATTTCAAATTTTTTTTACAGTGATTTGAATTATTATTATATACAAATATATGTATAATAATACATAAGCTATATAAAAATAAGAAAGCTAGTACAGACTTTCACTCTTGCAGGCTCAATGTGTGTACAATAAACAGCTTCATTACCAAATAGTTAAACTTCAGTTCAGTATGAATAAGATGGTAATTCCAATTGCATGGTCGGTGTTAGCAAACCTCTGGAGCAGTCAGGTCCCAGGAACCCTGGGAAGCAGTGACATGTTCCAGACACACACTCTCCATTTCCGTGGCAGTTGTGTGGACACTCCATGATGGATTCTACACCGATATGGACAAAGGAAACATGAGAAAATGTGAGGATATTTATCACTGCAATGCTTACAGTTTTCTTTACTGTTTCTTTGCACCAAGACCAACAATGTCGAAATTTCATCTCACTGTATGACCCATGCATCATATAGCTGAAGATGACGATATATTTTGACCTGACTTTACGAAATCTAGCATCCATTCAGTGCCAAAAAGTGGCACGTATGACATAAATAATCAACTTTACTCAACCTGCTCTTTTTTTTGCTGACAATTGGAAAAAGTAACAAAATTCTTTCTAATTAACTTTAATAGATTTCATGCACAGATAATCTAGGTGTATGTGTTCTATAACAAGAGAAATCCCACGGCTATGTAACTGTGCATATCTTTTATAAAGCCTATTATCTTCCAGTCTTTTATGATACAGATATTCATTCTTTTGATAATACATTTACAGTACCAACATGTCAAATCAGGTAAACAACCTGAAGATACTCACCAAAAATAAATAAATAAATAAATAAATAAATAAATAAATTATGGTATGACACACGCAAAGAAGGTAACGTGCTCAGATTTTGGATACTGCTGCTGCTCATGTGAAATGTTAATTCAGATATTCTGACCATTGACTGGGCAATAATTCAGCGGACAGATTAGGCAAGGTCACATTATTTTTGAAAGGCTGACAGTGTCAAACGGCTGATTCCGTTTCAGCAGCACCGAGGCACCCTGATTACTAATCAGTGTGTGGTACTCACTCAAAAAGCTCCAGTGAATATTCTGAAAACGCCAGACCAGGTCATGCCCTAAATATTTACTGAAGGTGATCTGAGCCGTGCACGTCAAATGCAGATTTTCCCTTTTTGGCCAATAAAATAATGTAATAATTTCAACCATAAAAACTGAATAGTGAAATTTAAATACACTTATGTTGGATTCTAAGTGGCATTCTGTAAATGTTTAGGATGCTTTCAGGGAGATTACTGTGGGCAGAACGGACCCTTCGAAACAGGCAGTGGATGGTGTTAAGCTGCCTTGTCAATCATCACATTGCTTAAACCCATTTCCAACTGGCCACTTGATTGCTAACAGTCAGGTTAAACCAGGGAATGACTGAGGGCAGGCAATAATCTGACCCACCACTCATTCCAAAACCTCATGCCTTCCATCACAAATATTTAATCCCAATATTTTACACTGACTATATGAATTAACCACATCTTAGTATTTTATTAATATACTTGAAATATACATGCAGAAAATGAATGATATATGCTACTGTTGTTTAAAAGTCCACATGTGCATTCAAAAATGGTACAAACGGAACTATCAGGTAACACCACTTCAAGGTCTGATCCTTAGCTATTCATAAAGTGTTACTAATCACGTGCTAATATACTAGTACATAAAAAGAGTTACAATCAAATTTAGAAATATACTACAAAGATATCTTACTTATGTCTCCAAAGAGCTCATTTTCAAAGTATGCTAACTGTTTTATATCTGCAAGTGATTTATAAGCTGCTTATTAAATACCCGGAGCAGGATAAGATTGTAATACATTGATGAATTTGTTTGTGAATGAATATTTTTATCAATTTATCATCAAATGATTAGTAACAGTTTTTTGGTAACACTTTACTTGAGGTGTCACAAGTGACTTAGTAACTCAGTAACTGAAGTTACTGAAGTACAAAACATGAACAAATATAGTAAATAAATAAAATACATGAACTGATTAATGCTGAATGAACGTAATCAGTATGTGACTCACAGTTTCTAGTTAATTAATACATTAAGCCTGTACTGCTACATTATTTGTGCTCCCCAAGTACAGTATTACTGGTTTAATAAAATATAAAGAGCTCACCTTAAACTGTTTATTTAATTAAAATGATTGGCAAATATATACATTTAGATATTAGTTGTTAACGGAACTGGAAAAGACGGTAAGACTTTACTTAAGGCAGTAATCATAATGCATTATAAATACCTTCATAATGCATTATACTGGTCAGTACAAGCCATTATAATGCATTATGAAGGTATCTATAGTGCATTATAGATGAGAGCTTCATAAAGCATTCATGATTCATAATATTTCAGCATTCATCATTATTACTAATGCATAATAAACTTCGCTATAATGTGAAATATCACTGTATAGATAGTTATAGCTATATTTATAATACTTTATGAATGCATTATACATGAGTGTTTTAAGTGAAGTTGCTATATGCTTTGGGAGATATGATGCACGTGGTCACTGGAGATGCTGATGTACGTCAGGCTAATGCTACAGCTGGAATCCTTCACCAGGCTGCAGTGTAATTCTCTGCAAGTCCGACAGCCTGAGCGACACGCGATGCAGGCTGCCAGAGGAGGCGCTGTGGTACACAGATGTGACCAGGTGCTCACCGACGACGATGGTGTTGTAGGACACCTGCTCCGCGCTCTTCCCGTCGTTGTAGAAGGCCAAGTGCCAGAGGCCAGAGTCCAGGTACTGGATGAATCCCGCTTCGTGGACTGTGATAGAGCGAGCCCTCCTGCCCCCGGCCGCTGGCTCTGCCGGGCCGCGCTTCTCTTTGGCGATGAGTCGGCTTCCGTCCAGCAGCTCCACGAAGTCGTACTGCCAACACAGAGCCAGCGGTGCTTCAACCGTCTGCGAAGACGCCGGGGATCTGTTTGACAGCTAGCTGGCGTCTCTGTGCCAGGACTCCGTTGGCCGTTACGCTCGGTAAAACACACCACCCTCGCTGATGGGAGGCGGCGGTACCGCAGGCCACATTTACTGTTCCAGTCAAGATCAAATTCACATATTATTCAAATCGAAAGCAGATTCTGACCCATAAGCAAAAGCTTGACACGTCATCGTAATGCTTCCTTCATAATCTTCCATTTGTTATAGCTCCATATAGGAAAGTAAAGTATATCTGTAGCAGGTCATCTTTAAAACATTACGGGAGAGAAATACTGCTTGCTTTCAAAATGAAATTTAGCCAAAGAGATTAAGCACTTACGTCTGACCTTTTCTTTATGGTTGTATACATTATTTAAACATTTTTCACAATGTACTTCACTATTATATTTTGAACTATTTCACACTAAGTTTGAAACGATGTTACTTGAACCCTGAATTTTCATCAGAGACTACCTCTTCCATGCAGATTTCACCTGCAGAACCTTACAGATCATATTTAGTCGCCATGCTGATGCTTCCATCCAGAGTTATGTAAGACAGGATATTTCGTCGAAGAAGCTTAAGCACCTTGCTCAATGATACCATGGCGGGACATAAACCGGCAACCGTCAGGTTATGAATCCACATCCTTAACCACTGCACTACCTCCCGTGTTCCATAATTAAATACCTTCTAACTTTAAAATTGCTTTATTTTTTATTGCTTTGATTATTTTACAATCCTGGGATTTGTTCCATATTACTGTACATGATATGTGATATAGTAATATTAATATAAGATCACCTTTTCAGAGCTTCTTCGAAGTTACCTTCCTTTATAATATGAACATGGAAGTCGAGTATAAACAGTTAGTTGTGAAACTCTTTCAAAGTAGCTTTACATGCTCATTGCTGCTTGCTGATTCGAAGTCCGCCTCAAACGGGTTACATTCACGGAGAGGCAATTATGAGGAAAGCAAGTATTTAAACAACGACGCAAATTTATTGTGAGTGCTGCCCTGTGCTGGATAAGTGACCACGATAGACAGACTGAAGGACAAAATTAATTCCATTTACAGATAGATACATCTGAAACGTATCCCTTCAGGAAACAACTCAATCAGGGAACAACAAACAAATGAAAAAAATGCAATCAAATCTCGGAAAGTAAATACAGACCTTCCGTGTTTATCACACCCGATAACACACTCGATCGTCAATACCTTCATGTTTCCTAAGAGGAAGCAGCTGACCCTTGCTTTGTAATTAAACTCATTTTTTGAGTGCTTCTCAGGAGGCTAGATGTCAGGTATTGACAGCACATGTCCTCAGCTAGTTAACATTCCATGTACTGTGTGACTTTCCATCAGGCGTTTTGTTTGTTTTGTACACAAAGCTTCGTATCTCCAATAACCTTGGAAGTTTAATCTCTTGCTGTTACATACTCTGAAGGACTTCAATAATAGCTTAACATCTCGTTCCCAAATTAACAATTTCGACAATTTAAACAGTGCAGTAAATTAACTGCAACAAGCCAAACTCTAGCAAGCACACCCTAAGTGAAGAACGTGATTAGCTGTAAGTCAAAGGTGCGCTTGACGTAAACTACCTTGCATTAATTTATTTTATAAAATAAAAAAATAATAAAGAGGACCCAAAAAGACTAAGGTGGAGCGAGATGGTCAATAGGAGCAGAGTAAGTCTACAGAGTAAGTACAGAGCAGTGACTGTAGTCAGTCCCTTCACAGGGACTCTGTAATGATGGAAAGGAAATGGTAGGGGATACAGATGGGTCAGCTCTGTCGGCAAGGTTAACAACTTCTGCCAAGGTGAGATTAAACATCCGGATGGTGGGCGAGAGCAGCGTGGGATGCCTAAAAGCAATCTGTGGACAATGACCAGGTGAGCAGCCTGAGGGAAAGGAGACTCAACCTGGCCGACGGCCGCCGCCATCCTTCGAGGCCCAGAGGTGCTGGCAGGAACATGCAAGGTGGCCAGGTTGGCCCGCGTGCGGGTTCCTCCGTACCTGCGTGTGCGAGGGGGGCAGCCCCTTCCTCCCGTAGACACCGATCAACGCGGCTCTCTGCACCGAGATGTTGAACTTGAGGAACTGTGGCTGGTCGATGAAAAGCTGCGAGCGCCAGAAGACTCCCGGCGGCACCTCCTGCGCTGCCCTGCGGCCCACGTCCACCTCCCCCGTGTCGATGGTGTTGTTCTCCTGCAGAAGAACGCCAAGCTTCCCTGGAGAGGGGACACCGAGTGCGGAAATGGCGGGTGAGTGGCGCGGGGCCCTTTGAACTCTTTTTGGAACAGATATACTCTTTGAAAAGTCCTCCTGTTATCTTTTGAAATACTTAATGTTAGCAGTCTTGCCCCACTACACAGCTGCCGTTATCTTCCAGCACCTGAAACATCTACACCAGGTTCTGTTAGGAAACTGCAATTTTGACAAATTTTATTAAGCCATTGATATAGGATGTTATACGTCTACGCTGCTTGGAGTCCTTGGCCTTTTTCCCTACATAATGGTACCAAATGTCACGGGAACACATCTAATTATGAATAAATCCCGCCTTTATTCTAGGCCATTAAAATCAGGATGGACCACATGTGTTATGAGTAGTCGTGGCATCAATGCACAGCTGAAGGTCTTCCACTTAGTTCTATTAGAAAGATTACGGTATGCCCCCCCTAAAACATTAATTAGTTCTTAGATCTAGTGCCCTCATTCGGCGTGCCAGTTGATCCTAAGATGCAAAGGACTCTAGTGTGACCTGTGCCAACCCAATCATTCAGTCAGTATCATTCAGCATTATACTCTGCAAAGAAAAACACCTGCGTATTTATCATTCATTACTAGTTCCATGCTATCACAGCAACGTCACCTCCTGGTAGTAGAGTGCATTTCCAACCACCCATAGATCACTTAAAATTAAGTCAATTAAGCACTGAAAACAAAGATGATGAAGAAAGTAATTTGCATCTAGCAGAAAAGCTCCAGTTAGCGGCATAAGATACATAAGTGACTGATGTAATTGTCAGGGAGAGCAGCGCAGATGTTTCTGATTAATAGGATACTACTGCGTAGGAGTGACACATTAAGGCAGGTGCGGAGAGGCACCCTAGGACCCTGGAAAGTTAAAGCTTCTTTGAAATGCCACTGATATATAATTATATACACACATACATATGGCTGTAAAATTATTTTATAACTCATTTTTCATCCTAGTTATGATGTTAATCTACACCCAGCCCTACAACAGGTCCTCCAGCTTTCAGGGAATATTTGGGGGTTGGTGACAGGATTGGCACTCCAGCCACTGGAAAAAAAACTCTCACTGATCCATTTGGACTAGTGTGGTGCTGAGGTATCATCTGCCACATGGCTGCACTCAGGCTCTCATCCCTGAGGTAGTTTGTCATGTGGCGGGTGCAGCAACACACTGTAATCAGTGAACGCCCCCTTACCTCTCTCTCTCTCTTGTTTTTCAGCCTGGGCATCAGGGACCCCAGACAGTCCACATTTTTGCTCCCTCCCAGTCAATGGAGAGCACCGAGAATCTGGTACAGTTGTGTGTTGTCAGTAGGGAGGAAGCAAAAATGTTGACTGCCTGGGGGTCCCCGGGGACTTGGTTGGGAAACACTATTCTAGAGCATGTTTTACTGCGTATATACACATATTTGTTTTCTTCAGCTTTGTCTCTGATTGGATATACCCCTACATGTCATTTCCTGAAGACAGTCAACAGCTGGATTGGCCGCAGTGTGCAGTACGCATCGGAGACGGCCACGTGCTTGTAAACAACATAAAAATAACAGGCCAGGAAGGCCTCATATTTTTCAGCAACACTGAAAACTACCAGGTCAAATGAGTGTCAATGTTAATGCAGTTCTGTTGCAGGCACACATGCCATTTTTATTAGCATAATGACTACTGTGTCCTAAACCAGACACCATAGCACAGAATAATGTAATTTCAAAAAAATAAAACATATCATGTAAACTATTTGACATTTAACGACATTTAAAATAAAACATTAAAAGAAAAGGACAAAGGACAAAATATAAAACAGAAATTAAAGGAATTCAATACGAAAACACTCCTTAATTTAATCAAAATTATTTAAATGATGCTTTGATGTTTTTAGGTACTTTCTTTATCTTTCATTTCTATTCTAACAAAACCTGATGATCCATGACTATATGGGGCCACTTGCTCCTACTGTTAAGATGGGAGGGGGCAGGTGAGGGACATTAATGACCACGCATCACCATCTTCACTATCACAGACGAAGCAGGCCTTGCTGCCTGGCTCTACTGGAAACTAATAGTCGATAGTGAAATGAAACAATAACAATAAATGGAGGCAGCATTCACATTAAGGTGTTTATTGGTTAATACACACCAGAGTATTTTGTTTAGATTTGCGGTAAATTGTCTGGAGAACTGGAACAGTAGTGAAGGACACTAAATCTGTCCAAAAAAAACCCCCAAAACATCAGGTAGTGGCTAGTGGTTTGTAGTAGCCCTGCTACGTCTCTCTGGTTCAGCAGTGTGTGTCCGTTTGGGAACGTCACTATCACGCCTTCCAAAGCTTCATCGTTTAGGAATGATTTCATTGCGGTGGCACTGGGAAGTGCACTCAACCGGGTCTAACACCGGCGTGTCATTGAAGAATTCTCTGGATTACTCTTGAACATCGAAACACTTACTGTAGATTTCACCGGAAGGATATTAATTATTAAGCACCAGAAGCACTTATGCACTGAAATCTAAATTCTCAGGAGACTTGAGAGATTTCAAATCCTTCTGCTCATAGCAATGTAGCATCCAAGATGCTTAAAACCAAGGAATATTTGCTTTGCTTGATTTAAATTAATTTATCAGCTTGAGTATTTTCCTGCATGCAGCTGCCCTCCCTCCTGCTGTAGCTCAGGTAGCTACAGAACGTTAATTTCCTTTGTAGGCAGAAGATGTTTCTTTTCAGCAACAAGTAGTGAAGCTACAAGAAGGAGGTTCGGCTAAATATCGGTGGGTGGCTAGAAGAGCGTGGAACCCGTATGAACGAAAACGGCAGGAACCCAGAACGGATCAACGGCAGATAGACACTATTCGTGCTGTCACACGTGGTGGTGGCAAACCCATCTCTCATGAGAAAGGAGCTGGTCAGCTCTTCAACACTGAGGATAAAGTGCTCGAGGAGACACACACCAGCTCTTACTGTCAAACACCCAGAAGTAGGACACAAGTTCACCTTTGAGCAGGATGACAACCCCAAGCAGTTAACTAAAGGTAATGAGATAACTGTCTGGGACCAGCCTGGTCCTGATCTGATATGGGGTCTGTGGCCGGACCATCCTGTAGCGACGTCCGACCCATTTGACAAGAGGTCAAGCAATTCTGCCAGGCTGAGTGGACCAGAACTGCAATGTTTGAGAGCAAACTGATGGCAAGAACAAGCAAACAAACAAGAACTGCTACACAGACATGAAAGGTGTCAAATTACTGACTCAAGGAGGTGAAGTCATGCAACTAGCTGTATGTGTGGTTTGTTTACATTTCACCCTTTAATCTGTTAAAAAAAAAAAAAACAAAAAAAAGTTTCCTCTTCAGGTATGAACACTGAAGTTCTGATTTAAGCAATTAACTTATGAAGTACAGCTACGTACCATGGCGCTCACACACACACACACACACACACACACACCTCTCTTAAGGTATGTTAGGATGTTACATCATACTCACATGCTGCTTATGAATGTTCTATGACTGCATTATAAAGGGTGCAGTTAATGTAAAGTTTTATCATATACATCACATAATGTTTTGGGACACATAATTCAGTAAAAATGTTGCAAATTTCTTGGTTTCATAACAAAAATTATTATTTCAGTCATTGGTTCATAAATAATATATCACTTTAGAAACAATCAGCACATTTAAGTAAAATAATTTCATACAGTAATAAACTGAAACCCAAATTATCGTTCTAAAAGAGCTGTTCCGAGTTAACATGTCAGACAAGCAGTCTCCTTCGGGGCTTTTTTATAAGCGACACCGGCTAAATCATAAAACACCAGCCATTCGTGTTTGTATCTCTTTGTGAGCCAATGACCTCAACTGCAATTAACAGCGAAATGGCAGTAACAGAGCTGAATGATTCAGTCAAGGAAAATTAGACTTAAAAAGAAAATGTCACAAGATATGTGCAGATATGTTACATATTATTTGTCAATGGACTTTTGAAATTAAACCAATAAATTTGCAAGCGTCCACCTTTATAGCCCCATTCATATATTTGTCCATCTCAGTGGCCTTCCTGCACATCAAACCCAACCAAAAACAATGTATCCCCCATCAGCCAATACACGTTTGCAGTCACGGGGGCGCAGACTGCACGGCATGAACGAGCACACCCTTACCGCCGTCAGAGGAGAGCGCCGTCACTGCGTTTGTTGGTGTCGACACCGACTTCACCTGTCCGTTTTCAAAGGCGTAGCCGTCGGTCTCCTGGAGCTGCCAATTGAGGCCCAGGAGGTGCATAACTGCAAGAAGAAAGGGAGCATGTCAAAAGTGCTTTTTAAATACAAAAGCGGTTTTTATCCTAATAGAGAGATCTCTGGCTCTGAAAGAAGGGCACGCGATTGTCTCCTGCACTCTATATCCAGCCAATCGCCTCCTTTTCGCACCACAGGTCATGTGGCATCCGCTCACGAGACCGACACACCCCTCACTGTCGAGAAACGCCAATCTAACGGGACCATAGGAGGCAATTACTGCGTAGGCTCTGCTGGGCACCCTCAGTGACTTAAGGCCTCCCTGTGAAGCGGAATGACAGCAATTATCGTCTGTCACCGCGGAGCTCCCGCTAACAATTTGTAGATGACACTGGGAAATCATTGAAGCTGACGCCACACTTCATTTTGTTGGCAGTGACGGAGGCCTCTCGGACAGTGGAGTAGGAACAACGACGCCTTTATGAGCATAAGGCTGAGCTGAGCAATTAAACGCTTAATAAAGTGTAATTAAGTCCTCGCTAATGTGTGAAGCAAATCCATGCGTATACGGAGACAGGCTTGAGCAGGAGTTAGCGCCATAATCCTGGGGGGCGCATCTCACTTACTGCAAAGCTGAAGGCTACTCAAGAGCCTCAGGAAAGAAAATAATCATAATAATGCATATAGAACTTCATGCAAAGACAAAGTTAGGGTCAGCATGCTCCCATGAGTATATATAAACTCAGACACATTGTATATAGTGTACGGTTGGTATATATCAGAGGCAGTTGGTCCATTGAGGTACAAGAGGTAGTAACTCCTATTTTCAAGATTAACTGAAATAACTTTGAAATAACGAATTCTTAAAATTTTATTGTCACATTTTCTCTTGCGTGGAAAAATTCACTACTGTAATATTATAAAATGTATAATCTTCTTACCTTAAGTTCTTATCCACCAGCTGCCTGTGATGTATATATATACAATAAGGCACTCACAAATAAGACATTTAAGAAGTTTTAAGATGAAAAGGGATTTAAATGATGCGCTTTCAACGTCTTATAAAGTAGCGAGTGGGGCGCGAGCTGTGCCGTGACTGTTTATGAACACCGGGGTGAGGGAGACGTGGGGGGCCAGCCCACACAGCCGGCTGGAGCTGGAGACTGGGGGGTGACCGGCTCAGGAGCTGCGGTGAACTTCAGAGAGGCCTCTACGCACATGACAAGGCGACGACAGAAGCATACGCGGCCCGGTCCACAGGAACAGGCGGGCCTTTGTTTCCTAAGTAATGACGCTCCTTAACCTCACACACTGATCGTAATAATGTAAATTGGGGCTGCAAAGGGTAACCTTTACTCCTACCCTGGCTCTGCCTCAAAGAAGGAAAAAAAAAAAGCATCGAAATATGAAAAAAATGTAGTTGGTGTTTTACTGTTATTATTAGTATTAAAACATGTATGCAGACTTAAGCGAATTAAATAAAGGGATGGAAACGTTTCTTGGTGGAGGTAGAGAGTCTGGGATGGAGAGAGTGACAGAGGGAGCGTGTCTGTAGCAGATCTATTCCAGGAGCCTAATTAGAGAGCTGACTTGTGATAGTTCTGATTTGGCCCCAGAAAAAAAGCCCCCCCCCCCCCCATGCCTCCCCCGCTGCGGAGGGAGCGACGCACTTTGACTTTCCAGTGCGACGCTCCTTCAGGGCACCTCACTCTCCACCCCCCGAACGTGGGCTCATTAAATAAAAGTCTTGCTGGGTCTGCCCCAACGCCGCAGCCAAGGGGCTACGCTCCGTACAGCCGGCACTAACAGGCCCCGAGCGCGCGGTGGTGTGGGGCGCTGGCTCGGGCGCCGGGGCTGGGGCAGGGGCACCTGGGTGCTCACCCCGCCGTGACCGGCGTCTCACGGCGGCCGCCGTCGTGAGCGGGAGGGAAAAAAAGAAAGGAAGAAAAAAGAAGGAAAGAAAAACAATTTTCATATGAATCATCTTACAGTCTTTCAGGAAGGTGTTCAGACGCCGTCTATTTTAAACGTGGCGAAGGCAGAAGGCAAGACATACGGGCTGATTTGGCAGAAAACTAAATGATTCATCCCAATGCAAAGCAGGATTGCTGAAGGATGTTGCTCATACTTGCTGTAAAACATTCTTCATTGTACCAATCTGCCAAAAATCATCTTTGTGATACACATTTTTTTTTGTGTTTTAAAACCATCAGACGTCCATCCAAATCAAAGTGCAGCACGAATACAGTAATTTCTCCCGGGAAGATAATGTCTCGCAATCTGTGTTATGCTGATGAAAGATCCACTGAGTCTGATTTGCAGAACAACAAATTTTGTGTTTTATAAATTAAGCAAGTGGTACTTCTTTGCGTTGCCCTAGGAAACAGGACACACTTGTACTGCGGAAAAATTAAAGAAAGAAAGAAAGGTTTTTACAAAAAAATGGGGGGAGGGAGCTTCCTAATGACCAATGAGCATGAACTGTGAATATGGGCCATTTTACATTATAGTTTGCAGAGATCCAAAACTACAGAGAGACAATGCTGGGTTAAACGACCCAGAATAGGGGCTGGAAATATTCCAAAAATAATAAAACCACAAACAGTTTGAAACTAAATAGAGGCAGAAAATGGCTTGTATTATACTGTGAAAAGATGGTTCACTAAACATTTAAATAAACTAAAATTACTGAGATAAATGCCAGTATATCCAACACTTCACAAACCCCTAAAACAATTTCCATCTCTCGAAGTGGAGCTCTATATATCGTGTTTTAAATGCCTGTAAACTGTCAGAATTGCTATAACTGGCAATCGTCACACAACAGTGACCTTAGAAGGATACAAAAAAAGTGCCTTTTATCATCCAGACCTCTGCACACAGCACTTCAAGATGCAGCATCTCCAATTTCTGATGCATAATTCAGCGGGAATGCCGTGTGTCATGTGACCATCGCATCGTCCCGTCACATGACCTTTCCCTACTTTCCTTCGTTATGCTTAAATTCGCAACATACTGTGCGGTTTGAAAGTTTCTGAACTGCTGTTGTGCATTTTATTATAAAATGCTTAACCTTGTTTAATCCAAACCAGTCCAGGCTTTTCTTCAGAAAAAAAGGTTTATATTCACAAATCATAGGTGTTCCATACAAAAATTACAGTAAAGAACATATTATTTGGCTGAGATAATAAGATACTTATTACCAAACTAATAAGCATTCAGTACCACACACACACATTCAGTACCTCACACACACACACACACTCACACACTCAGTACCACACACACACATTCAGTACCACACACACGCACACACACAGTACCACACACACACATTCAGTACCACACATACACATTCAGTACCACACACACACACGCACACACATGTAGGGTAAACATATCCTTATGGGGACCGCTCATTCATTTCTATAGGGAAAATG
>JAODUD010000015.1:13158998-13176595 GCA_026784285.1 Stomatorhinus walkeri | reverse complement strand
TGGAGACTAACCCTACAAATCATGGGCATTTCACTGCCACGGCACTGGAGACTAACCCTACAAATCATGGGCATTTCACTGCCACGGCACTAGAGACTAACCCTACAAATCATGGGCATTTCACTGCCACGGCACTGGAGACTAACCCTACAAATCATGGGCATTTCACTGCCACGGCACTAGAGACTAACCCTACAAATCATGGGCATTTCACTGCCACGGCACTGGAGACTAACCCTACAAATCATGGGCGCCCAACCGCAAACATCAGTCGTCATTTAAAGTTCAGATATTTATATGGGGAGCAAAAGTTGTTGAAGAATCTGCTGCACATGGCCAGCATGATTCATTATGCATGGGGACTGTAAAAAAACAGGGAAAGACATTACCACAATAAATAAATCACTCTGCGCCTTAAGAACTGCAGTATTTCATATTAATTCAACCCCTAAACACAGGACAACTAAGCCTAGTAGTAGTTACAAAATAAAAGAGAAAATATAAAGGAATAAAATAATAGTAACAAAATGAAAGAGCTCATGTTTATGGACAAAAAGAGGACAGTTTGCTGGATAAGGATCCTGTTGAAACTCACAAGACACAAATTCCTGGTGTACAGGGACACTATCGTAAATCTCACTGGGGAAGCTGGCAGGCAGATAACATCTGGGCCTCCGAGAGCCCGTGGAGTCCTCGTGTCAGCAAACAGGTGCTGGGTGCTTATAGCACGCCTAGCCTGCCTGGGCCATCCGTTTGGAGATCTCTTAGGCAGGGTTCAGAGGTTAGTCAGTCCTTTGTGGGCAGATACACTCCATCAGTTACTAATGGTCATGCAGCACAGCACATTTAAAAGCCAAGAAGTAAAACTACTAGGCAGAAAAACACAGCCTCTCTAAAACACGCAAAAGGCAAACACTTCAATAACCAATGCGTCACCATCCAGATACGACACCACTACTTTCTTTAGGGACCGGGACACGATTTGACTGTCATCAACTTTTGCTGATAGAGTCAGCTTGTTGAGACAGTTTAATGCAAAATATCAATTAGACTTAATTAACATAGCCTTTTCACTCAATCTTGCTATGGGGCACATGCTTGAACCAAACGGTGGCGATCACAGGCCGCTGTAGCTAGATGCGTTTGTGATTGAGCGCCATTAATTAACATACACTAATGTAGACATTTATAATTGATCAAGCAAGGCTTTATTTCACCAGAAAATCCTGATGATAACATTCGCTGTCGCTGAATCATATGGGGGGGGCTAGAAACAGTTAAAGTAAATGTCACTTCCTTATTGCACTTTTTGGTTGTTCCAGGTACTAAATGCCAGATGAACACATGCAGTAATGCATCGTGTTCCTAGATGCGACCGTGTCTCCAGCACTCCCCACCTATTGGACAGGTTGCATTTCTTAGGACACGATTAACAACTGCAGACAGGGTGTAAACTTCTAAAGCCAAACGAAGTGGATAACCATTGCTAATTGATTAGCGACAGAGTGATACTGAGCAGCAAATTACTATGCTAATCCACACATCTCCTTTTCACGGTGGTGAAAGTCACTCTCACACAGGCGAGCGCGGAGCGCCCCGATGAAAGCTGGCACCGCCCCCTAAAACGCACAGCAATACTCGAAAAAAACTGCATTCACGAAGAAGGAAGAAAAAAAAAAAATTTTAAACGGCTTGAAACCTGCAACTTTGCAGGGGGATTTACACAGATTAGCTTACAGGTGAGAATGTGTTTTTGAAATAAATTTTTAAAGCCTCGTGTAATCTGATAATTAGCGGCCGGATTAAGCAAATTATTAATGGCGAGTGCGTGACGGACTCCGCGGCCCTTCGTCCTTTCTGGCAGCGACGGCCTCTTCGATGCTTTCAGCTGGATACGCTGCATTTGCCCCCCCCCCAACAGAAACACCTGCCGGCTTTGTCGGGGGAACGGCGACAAACACGCCTCCGTATTTTAGAGCCCTCGTGTGTCAGGGCGACGATCAGATCCAAGCAAGCTGCCACTTTCACTTCGAGGGCCTCTGTGCACCAAGAAAACTATTTATTACATTACTGTACTTTACCAATTTACTGTAACTAAATAAAAGTAATGCCATTTGTGATTACAATTATACACAGACAACAGGTGACATCAGAAAAATGGAAATGACACCACTGAGAACAAAGGCTGACATATGCGACTGGTTAAAGAAGTGGCTTAAAAGCGAATCGCAGAAGGGGTAAGCCTCTGGGCCTGTGATCAGAAGGTCGCTGCTTCAAGCCTGACCTCAGCAGAATAGCCGCGTGTCTGGGGTCCCTTGTGCAAAGGGCCTAAACCCCACAACTCCGGGGGCGCTGCTGCAGGTGGGTGTCCTTCACTGACAAGCTCGTACTCGCCTAGATATGTGTGTGTGTCATGGGGAGTACGCTAGATCGGCGATAATACACTATCCTCACGGGGATCAAGGAGGCATTATTATTATTATTATTACTATTATTATTACTACTACCTGCCTTGTACGCCACTTCAGACAAAATAAGTGTAATGTGAACGTAAAAACTGTGCATGTGATTATAAAATTACATCTCCAGGCAGTAATATCATATTTATCCATCGATCTACGCTTCTGGCATTTATTGTTGCGAGGGCTGTGGTGCCCCCTGTAGTTGTTCGCTTGTTTATAAATAACTTTTGTTATCCCAGAGGAAACCTTCATACAGCCTTAAACGTTTTAGGAACAGTGTCTGGTACATCTGAGCCTGATTACCGGAATGATCGTGTTGATGTTACTTCCCCCAACACATACGGCTGTCAAAATTGGTTTGTTTTCACTATTCACTGTTTTTTCTCTCAAATTTCAATTCCTCTCTCATATGAGACTTCCATTACGAAAAACACCAAACTAATTGAAGGATGTAACAGGATGGAATAAATTATATCATCGTCCTGACAAATCAGATAAAAATATACATTTAAATTCTGCTATGCAGAGTTGTGTAAAGCGTAAAGGCATTTCTTTTCTCTAGTGTTTAAATTAAAATACTGCGATATCAGCTGATCTTGCTGCGTAATAGAGAACACTGCTGCATTACTATGGTGGGCTTTGAACAGCTGGCTATGCATACTGAAATGTATATAGAAATGTTTACCATAGGGGGAAATAGGTCCATAAAGCTGTAACATGCTTGGGATAGCTGAAGACCATCCACTGCATAAGATTAATGAATGGATGTTTAGCAATAGTCCCACCCTCCATCTGCTGGCTTAGAATTTCCGAGTTCTTCCTTTGCCTCCCCTGGGTTTTGCATAACGTGAAATTGTTCATAGTGAAGATGCACGGTTAACATACCGCTATCAGCTTATGGTCATTAAAAATCAAAACATTGCTCCAATGTGTCATTCTTGATTGATATCGCAGCCTGAGATCTAGACTAACAGTTCTCAACAGGCCCTTGCGGAAGTCAAATTTTATGAAGGTTGGGTTGGGTCTCCCCCACCACTCATTCCTCTCAAGACACAAAAGCCAAAAAACGCTAGCAATGCATACTAAGGAACACATTAAATAAAGAATGTTATCTTAAATGTTATGTTAAAAACTTGGGTTAAAAACAATAGTTTGTAATAAGGAAACACACACTGCTTTGTGCTGCTCAGGAAAACATTGCGTGGCTTCAGTGCTCTGTTTGAATTAGTGAGACAAACATTTAACAGAACTTTTTAAGCCACTCTAGCTAAACAAACACCACGTACACAACACGTGTCAACATTTACGCATCTTAAAGACATTACTGTAGGCTCAAGGTGCAGTGCAGTACAGTAGTTACTTTTATTACTACAGTATTATTATGTATTGTATTATTGTGAGATAATTTATTGCATTTGGAAGTGCCTAAGTGTTTCATATTCATAGAAAGATAAAATACATAGTATATACCAAGAACATTTGACTAACGGCTAGTAAATATGAACCTTATGTACCTGTTCCGAATTCTACAATTTTGAATTAAAGACAGACTTGGGGAATGGATTTCATTTGTAATCTGGGGACTAGCTGTACTGTGAATTTACTTACGGGTATACCTTCCGTAAGCTATGCATTTCAGATATTTTTTTGCACTTTCTGCAGTGGAAGACAAAGGATTTCATCAGCTCATACACTAGTTCAAACTTTGCTACAACCTCCCAAGTCAGCACTGCTTAGCAGATGCCTCACTACCTGCATTGCATGACGAGGTTCCTACCCACATTCACAAGATCTTAAGAAGTAACGTCACCGAAATAAGTTTCACTGCACATTGGTGGAGCTCAGTGGATAGCCATTTTTGGTATCGGCCGTTATTGGTGTTAGTCAAAAAATATATTGATTGTTGGTATTGGCCAAAATTTTCACATCCTTTCTTATAGGATGTACGCGAGTGAAATGCGACGGACTGCTGACAAACAAAGGGTTTGCTCAACTGCGATGAATGGTATGGACAATGAATTAATGGATTTTTAGGATTAGAACAACATAGAAAAGCTTTGAAAGGCCAAACCTGCCAATATGTTTTTTCTTCTTAACTTAATAAAGTGATTTCACAAATCCATACAAAACTCCATAATAATTGAATAATGACTGCAGGCGACGTGAACCATTTTTCACAGGACAGGTAAAAAATGAAGCTTTAGGCCTTTCTAAAAAGCCTCTTGACAGCCAGTGATTAGAATATCTGATTGTGATTTCCTTTTGATGGCGTTTGGTGGCTTTTCCGGAAAACGTGTGGAGAAAGATTTTACATCATTAGCTGGCAGCAACAGGAGAGGAAAAGCACCGGCTTTGTAGCACTCTACTGATTTAGCTATTTTTTATTGAATGATGCAACAGATTTACTTCAAAATCATCTCCAAGTCAGAAAGATGTTGACAAAGGAAACAAATGTCAATAATGAGAAATTAAACTCTTTTTGGATTTTTTTGAAAGGACAGACATAAAAGGAACTTTTCATGGATTTAATGTCATTGTAAAAAACCTGCGCAATTAGCGACAGTGTCTGTATTGTGCAGTCGCTAATTTACGACATTCTTAGCGATTTATATCTGCATAGTGTCTTGTTGATTGGGCGGTGACAGCCAAGGTCACCGAGAGGAAACCATCTGGTAACACGTTACGCATTTCTGTCAATGAAATCCCGTCGCAAACTAGAAGCCTTTTGAAAAATCGGCAAAAAAAAAAAACAGTCTTGAAAGCAGGTGTTCTCTCTCAGGTCTCCTCCGGCAAGGCCGTCTTTTATACGGCTAGGTAATGAAAAATCACAGCTCATTGGGCCTTTTATGTACAAAGAAAGGCAAAATGGCAGAAAGGGGTCAGCAAATACAGTGGCAGACCTGTCACTTCTCGGAAGCTGTGGCTCTGTCTTCTGCCGACTGATGTTTGTGTCGTTGCGCAGCTACGTTTTAAAAGTGAGGGGAAAGTTGTCATTTTCAAAAGGATCTGAGGCTGAACTCGCATACATAGCAAACGCACATGTTCGAAACCAAAAAAAAAAAAAAAAAAAAGCAATCGGCACCCAGTTTAGGGCACCGTGGCACCTCCCTGATGTGGAGAGTGTCTCATTTTTCTGTTTTCTTGCATTGAGTGACGCAAGCAGACGGATTCAGTACTAAAAATAAAGGCTTCCTACTGAGCGCCTATGTGAGGTCTGTTTTCTAAAAATGATTCTGACAGCTTTTGTGGCAAAAGACATAATTCGTTTAAAAGGTACTGTAATGGGAGTTTTTTTTTTTTAATGGGCTCTTTCGCGCTAACCCAGGGCTGGGGCGGGGCAGCACTGCTCACCTGCTCTCCAGGGGCACATTGCTACCCAGCACCCAGCTGTCCTGCAGCTGAACGGATTCAGGCGTGGTTTGCAGCTCGGCGGGAAGGGCGGCCGGGGGGGCCGGGCTCTGGGTCCTGCAATTGGTCAAGGAGTTGCGGTTGATGGAGGTGACGGACGCGTGGTGCTTGTGGGCAGGCACGGCTGGCTGGAGTGTAGACTGCCCTTGCTGGGTGGCTGGTAACTCTATCATGAGGAGATAGAAACACAGAGAGAGAGAGAGAGAGAGAGAGATTGTAAGATCTTATTTTAAGACACAATAACATGCCCAGCAACTGGCACACACTGCTTTCACAGCCCTGTCATGTAAATCCTCTTCGACACGTAACAATTTCATCACAATATGTCTTATGCGGGAACTGAAGGAGACTGGTGAGCTGTTTCACACTGCAACGCCAAGATGCGAAAAAGGCTTCACCTCCTGAGAACCCAGCAATTCCTTTATACTTTCTCATCCCAAAAACAGCTTTTATCTTAGTTTATAGGGCATAGACAATGGGCACTATATTAAGTAACATTCACAGAATGAATGTTTTGAGTCCTTTACCAGAAGGTAATTTAGTGAAACAGATGTTTCTTTATGGGGGTTAACAGAATGTTTCACATCTAATTACAGCGCAAGAAGAATCATATAACTAATGACCTTATCAGCCACTAGGCCATAGAAGGAACAGGTTTTTCAATTTCACACATATCCGTGTAATTACCTCCTAGTATGGCTCCTTGTGATTATTGCTAAATCTTTTATTTCAGCCAAAGAAGCAATTCAGGGGTACGGCTTTTTCACTTCAGGACGATCAACACAATGCCTTATGATTAGATTAAATCAGAAAAACTGAGGTGAGATGGTAACATATATATATATATATAGGATTATCAGAATGCCCATTTCCATTCACAAGCTGCTTAATCATTTCTCCGAGGAATTTTCATATCTTATTGTTTCTTTCACTGTTTCTTTTGGTTGATGTACACGTTCCTCTTACACTCACTTAAACTACACCAGTAAAATTACACCTGACTCTGAGTACTTCCTTCTGGCTGCTTGCAAACAGAACCAGGTCACAACATAACGGAGGTCACAGCCATGATCTTCTGCCGACTAATTAGCTGCGACATATTGAAAAGAACAGCAGATGCCCCACGGCTTCGTTTTAGAGGCTCTTCAGGAAGCACCTCCTCCATCCATCCATTTTATGGACCCGCTTTTCCACTCCTGAGGGCTGTGACCCGGAGCGCCCCCCCCAGACGCACGGTGTATATTGCGGGGTGGGCCCAGGATGGGGTGCCAACCCTGCATATGGCGCTGTCTCACACGGGCGCTAAGGACAATCTGGCAAACCATCCGCCGCCACAAATGTCCTGCAATGTGATCACAGCAGGCCAGTCTGCAGGGCTTTCGCGGGAGTCACCAACCGCATAGAAAGCCCAACCAGCTCAAAGTACGAGGCACAGGATGACCTTGTCTCTTAACAAAAGCGCATACAGAACACCTATACACTTACACACTGTTTCCTCATAGCTTGCTCTATCCATCCATCCATCCATCCATCATCCATCTATCTATATCTTGTCTCTTAAAAGCGCATACAGAACACCTATACACTTACACACTGTTTCCTCATAGCTTGCTCTATCTATCTATCTATCTATCTATCATGCTCTCTTATGTTTGAGAGATGTCCTTCATTCCTGCTTGCACTGTGTCCTGTTAATTGTAGTCGTCTCTGTGTTAACTGTTTGCACCAAATCACACTAAATTCCGGTATGTTCACATGTTGGCAATAAAGTGTTCTGAGTTCTGTGTTCTGATTTCTGAGCGCCACACTGTATATGTCTCCACTGGTGGAGTTCTCCCTGTGTGCATGCAGGTCTCTCTCGCTCTCTCTACAAGTTCTCCCTGTGTGTGCATGCAGGTCTCTCTCAGTTTCTCTGCACATTCTCCCTGTGTGTGCATGCAGGTCTCTCTCAGACCAGGTATGCATTGTGACTGTGAGATGCTCTCAGTTCACTTTGAGTGCAAGAGTGTGCTCTCAGTTCACTCTGAATTCTGAAGGGGTGCTCTCGGTTCACTCTCATAGACAGCTGGTGTCTTATTCATCCCTTACTCTTCACGGCTCTAAATTCTCAACCAATTTATTTATACTCTGGCCAGACAATGTCAGACTGTACTTTTTCATGTTAATTTCTTCTGCCCTTTTGAACTGCACTAATTTTAACTATATACCCCCTATTTCCTCTCTCCTGAATTGCTTATTCACCCCAACAATGTTACCAAAGGGAAGCTGTCCCTGTAGCCTACATTTTTAGCCATCGCTTCAACTGGCTCGCCCTCCATTTTTCACTTTTATTTTTATAACTGCTTTATGAGCTGGGAAATAATTTCCAAATGTTTCTAGGTGTGATTATGGGTGGTTCAGTTTCAGCTCATTTTTTCACGAAAAAGAGAAACTGCCCAGCACTTTGCCTACAGCCTTGATGATGTACATTTTCCCATCCTTGTCTTGCAGTTTGAGCCATTGATTGTGTGTCCTTCTCCACGCTTGTCACCTACACCCATCCAGGCGGCTGGTTGAGCAGTGAATCCCCCATTTTCCAGCCAGAAGCTGCAGGCTCTACCATGCAACACTGATGCGCTTGGAGGAGAGCCCTATTCACCTGTTAGTGAACAGTCACTTCGGCCTGCCGTCCGGCAGGTGCTCAGCTGACCATGGGCAATCTCAGCTAAGCCAAGCTGCCCTGGTGCGCAGCCCCCCTTGTGCGGCAGGATAACACAGCGGAGTTGGGACTGAACCCAGATCCACTTTTTACTGGAAGCTCTGAGGAGGCCCATAGATACTCATTTATTGCATGGTCATTAAAAAGTCTCTGGGGCTGGAAGTACCATTGTGTACTCTATATTTAGTTGGATTTGACACTTATGAATGAGTACTCCATAGTTTGTCGTAACAGAAAACATTTAAAGTCTTTTTTATTATAATAACAGATACTATTAGCATTCGAAGTTGGGATCCACAGGTCGGCCTTAAGCAGCTGTCAATGAGCCTTTATTATCGTATTGACCCAAACATCTGTGTATTGAGTGCAAATGACAATATCACCGAATGCTTAAATCAGTATTTCTCAGTGTCAACCCTGGCAGAAAACTTGGTGAAGTCATTAATTAATTAGGACCGATTGCTTATAAAATGACCAAGTTTATCCTTTAAAAAAAGGAAGGAAAAAAAATTAAAATCTTTTTTTGGCCATTACTATAATTATACAGAACATTGTATGATCATTAATGATTTTATGAATTAAAGATTACTTTATAGTTCACTGCCCTTATAATTAGGTGAATGGCCAATTTATTCTAATTATGTTGAATAGATATTTTTTACTAGTTTCAACAAATGAACCTTATCTGCTTAAGGTGATGCATTTTACCGACTCATCAAATCATACATATAATTCTTTTCCTAATGGAGCTATAGTTTGTAAGTTAGCAAATGAAATTTCAACATTATCATTTCAATCAAATTGCATTAATTAAGCTTGGCTGCAAAAGCCAGGCTACAATGTTTGTTCCCAGGATTGATTAGAGAGCCTGTGAAAATGACGCCTGGTAAAACAATCAGACTTATTGGCCTGTAACAATAATGTGTTTACAGTTTCAGAGTTTCAGCAATGTTGTTAAGGGTTGTAATTTATAGAGAATCTATAAACCAGTATAGTTAAAATCAAACTGGACTCACCCTACACGTGTACCTTGAATTAGTACGACAAAAGGATACAAATGGCAACAGGCTGTCGATGCCATCTGCGAAAAGAATAGCGCGATCAGATAAGGGACAGTACAGCGGACAGACTTTCCGAAGGTCGGCTTCTGCCAAACCCCTAGTGGCAGGACTGGCAAACGGCGTCCATGTGAAGAGCGGACTGTTCCAGCTCGTTCCGTGGTGCGCACACTTCCGGCATTCTCCAGCGAGGGACACAGAAGCGTTCCCGTCAGCGAGGCCAAGCAAATGTACAATTATTATTTAGATTTATTCCACGCCGCCGTCTGGGCCTCTCAGTCCTAAAGAAGCAGATGCCCACCGCAGCAGATAGATAGGAAGCACTTTCTGAGAGCTGGGGTACTGCGCCCCCTTCGAGGAGATCGAGATACGCTACCTGTCGTATCAGTGTGTGGGGAGGCCACAACCCATTTAAAAGACCACAGTTCACGACACCCTCGATTTCCAGGCTGAAGGTGCATTCTGCCGACACGCCCTGGGTACGTTCAATATGATCACCTGGCCTCTACGTTCATCGTGGATCTTTGCGAACCCGATGCAACATTCCTCAGACCGTGATGTAATCTTGTAATGGTCACTGGGTCATAGTGTAACAATGACAGGGAGAGAAGTAACATGCATGCACACGCTTATCTATACAGACGTGAGGGCAAGCACAGCTGTCTGAAATGCCACTGCTTTGAAATGGCTTTTATATTATATGGCCTTCAGTTTAAATGTCTAAATGAAAATCTACGGGATAACCATACAGGTGCCACTCATCTGGCTTTCACAAATAAAATATGTATATCGGTAATCACATATTCATGTGCAACATGTACCATGCGGCGTGAGCCAAGACTGGGGGGGGCAGACACGTTAACGGACAGGAACTGCATGATTACGGATCAAAGCCATTTCACATTTCAATCTAGTCTCCTCATAACCTCTTCTTCGACAGCACGCAACAGAACAAGCGACAGCCATGGCCGCCTAGGCATGTATATAAGATCTACAAAAAGCAATAATCCACTGAAGATTCCCTCGACAGCCCTTAACAAGAGCTGCAGCCCAAGTTCAGTTCCGCCTCATAAGCCGCAAACAAACAATGCACGCGGCCGTGACTTCATCCTTCCGGCCAGGCTGAGCGTCCTCCGGGTTCGTCAGCTGATCAAGTGTGCGACAAAGCGCCGAGTCACACCAGCGTGCATACAGCAGCTAAGCTTCAGGAAAGTGAGACTTCACATCCTCAGATCTTTGCGACAAGCTACAGGGTATGCCAGTGATGCCACACGGAGTATAAATTCACGTGCGCCCAGCTCCCATGCCCTTCGCCTGGGACTCCCAACACTGCATCCAACACCGCAACCAACACCGCATCCAACACCGCAACCAACACCGCAACCAACACCGCATCCAACACCGCATCCAACGTAATAGATACAGACCACCCCGACCTATGACCATCTATAGTATAGTGTAGTGTGTGTGTGTGTGTGCATATGTGTGTGTGTGTGGGGGGGGGGGGCGGGTTGTAAAACAATCCCGCATACTCCTGTACCCTCAGCATCATGTTAGCCACCAGGATGAGCCACAGTGGACAAAAGCTGTCTGTTTTATGGGGTCCACTTTGAAATTGGACCGAGATGGATAGGCCTGTCACATAATTCCTCGATGTCAAGTTGTCATGCTTGCCGTCGATGTCGGTGTCTTAACGTTTTTTCTTTGTTTAATATTGCATAGCATGGCTGGAATTACACCCTCTGTCATTTGCTTCTTAAAGCTGACAGTAATATATATCAATTGCAGTTTTAGGGAGCAATTTTACCAGTGGCCGTCTTCATAAATATCTGCGGATTTTATTTTTTTGTTTAAATTCACAATTTGAACAACATGTTCAAATCACATCCCCTCCTTGGACATCTCCTATAACAAAAGATCGTGGTAGAACTAATTACAGCAAACATTTTCATCCACAATAACACGATCAAATACAAAAACATGATCGCAACTGATACTTAATAATATATTAATACTTCATCCAAAAATCTTAGAATAATTATATATTTCTTTATACTTATAACAATATTTATTTATGGATGCATGTCCATTTCAGTCACGCACTGCAACGTGTTATATAAATATCCTGCGCTTTGTGTTTTATGGCTGCGTATATAATTCATGCCTTATGCTGCGGGTTTTCATTGAAACTGCTAGCAAAGTTTCTTCTCCATTCGCTCCCCAGTAATTGAAAGTAGGTCACAAAAATGCGCCTGAAGCTGTGGGCCTGCGCGCCGTTAGCAGGCAGAAGCTGCACTACAGAGGAGAGCCTTTAGAGTAACATTACAGAGTCCCACAGGTGCTTGGATCTCCGTTAGAGGAGACGAGGACCATGAAAGAGCAATTTACTCCCTGCATTAGGTATGAATCCCACCGTCCAGCCCAAACGCTCGCATCCCACAAAGGCGCTGAGTGCTTCCTTCACACGCGCTGCGCAAATTTGCCATTTCAGGAGGTCTTTCACTCAAGAACGCGACTCAGAATCGGGCCGGGCTCTGCGGACACGCCTCCGAATACTCAGTTGCCATAGCAATCAGACATCCATAAAAAAAAAGAAAGAAAAAAAATTATGGTCGAAATGCTGGTAGCAACAGAGATGCGGTTACTCCGTCTTTGTTTAAAGGCTGGAGTGGCGAGAGAGAGAGTTTCCCAAGATGCGGCTGCTTGTCACTGAACCACTGCGACGGTGCCAGGAAGGACAATGCCGCTGTCATGGTGCGGCGGGGAGTTCATTAGATAGATATGGTTTCATAACGCGCCGTATCTCCGTCACATGTTGGGGGCGTCACTCGTCTGTCTGAAAATACGGCGGGCGCGCCGCAGATCAGAACGCCGCGCAGACGCCGGGCTCTGCTCCGAGACGCATGACAGGGGGACACGTCATTAAAGAGAACAAGGCACTTTCTTACAGGGAGCAGGATGCAATTAAGGAGAAACAAAGCAAAATTATATTGCGGATCTCGACAGGCTTGGGCAGATTCTCTCTCTTGCTTAGAAATTGCAGTCGATCGTCATGACAATAATTAACGTGTACAGATAAGGTAAACTATGACCCTTGGTTGTTGCACTGTAGGGCTAAGATCATATGCGCAGCTTAAGAGCCTGTATTCAATATAATCTAGCTATCGAGTTAAACCATCAGGTAACCCATCAACTGTAATGGATAATTCTGTCTGACAAATGGAGGTCACAGATTAACAACCTTAAAAGGGCATTATCCAATCCCAAGTTATTAACAATTCAAGTACGGCTGTCTTTGGAAGCATGCTTCCAAAGTCTGAATCCATACGATCCATCCAGATAATAAAAAGAATGCTATAGCGATATGTGTCTAGCATTCCAAGAGGATAAAAAAAAAAAATCTTTCAACAAAGGCCATAAATGTTTCATAATATAGTCGATATATTATCGACTATATTACTCCTTGTTATATTGTATATTACTACCTGTACTCGAAACATATCCCAGTCCACTGCGGGCAGCCCAGTATGATTATTAAAAAGAGAAAAAAAAACACACAGGTAAAGGTCATAAATCAGTCATAGTTCCAAAATTCATGGAGTCTCACCTGAATACGGGGAGCCGTTTGGCCTGAAGATGACCGCCTGGATGGAGCGCCCTCTGAGAGAGAGGCTGTGTGCTAATTTCACGCTAATTTCTCCTTTACTCCATGGAGTATTTCTCATAGCAACACGCATGCCCCTAACAGCGTTGCGCAGAAGAAACCCATGGTACAGTTTATCTCATCAATGCACAGTTGACAGGGATACAGAAGATTAGGTTTAACTACTGTAAAGTCTCCTTTCATCAGCCCTGCCCGTGTTTATACTTGAAAGGCTTTCTACTGTGATAAAAATCTCCGTCCCAAAGCTGCGCTTAGCCCATGAAGCCCGGTGCTGCTGAGTCAGTGCAGAAAGCAGCGACCGCCCCAGGAACATGAGCTGCGGCGTGCCGACGGTCCGGGAAACAGGTCGCCTTGACCCCAAAACAACATTAGACACGAGCCCCATTTCCAGGGCTTATTTCACATCCAGCCCAGCCATAAAAGGACCTTTACAACTGTCACCAAGAAAAGGAACACAAAAACCTTTTCTGCGAGAAAGAGTAGGGACATTGACTTTACGCTTGGCAGACTATAGCGTCCTCTGGTCAGGGGACCCGGACGGAATTGGAAATTCCCCATGAAGAGATCCAGAAAAAGCCCAGGCTGACAGATTTGTGCCACGGAGCAGGGAAACGGGAAAACGCCATTCTCCGCTCGGGGCCCCTTGCTGAAGGCCGTTCCTCCTTCACGGCATCTCTTCCTGCCCGGCACTCCACCTGCCGCCCGCTCTCCCACATCCGGGTGTCGGTATGAAAAAAACAGAGATGTGGCTATCGACGTTTGCAAAGCACGGCAACACAATCACTGCCTACGATTGAATCAGCGTTAAGGTTTCAAAGAGTGTTATTTAGTTTCCGAACAAAGCGAAAACACATTGAAAGCGGCAACACAGCACAAAAACCCAGGACTCGTAAAATCTGAGTTAAATTCATTGTTTTTCAAATCATGATCTATATTTCTCAAATATATGGGTACTTTGCTATTTATAATGGCTAAATATCACAAGGTTATGACATTTATTAATGAAACTGTCCATATTCCTTCTGGGTGATGCTTTTGGAATATTTAGCAAAAGCCATAACTGTACATCAATTAAACATATAATAATATAGATAATAAAACAGAAGCTAATCTTTTAATGGATTCACATATCGGTCTTCTAATGTTGATTAAAAAAAATCCACAATGGAGCCATTCGACAAGCTAGCCGTTGTTAAGGGGGCGTTTCAGATTCCACACTGGGGTACATGCAATTACAAAGATGTCATCACAGATCAGTCATTTAACATGTTGCGTGCTGTGTTCATAACAGCATGCGTATGACATGATTTACTTAACCCCGACTAAATGATTAATTAGGTACAGCAGCCTCAATGGCTTCAGTTGGTTTTATATAGTCCGGATGGCTTTCTTACTTAATGAGAGTAGCCCAAACATTAACAAGGCCTGAACACAGTATATTACTTACATAGCGCATCATTTCCTGTGCTGCCGTACGTCATTAATCGCCACCCTGCTTGCTGTTACTTTTCTTATTAGCCAGCAATTATGTGACGGTGACAGCTGAAATACCACTACTCTGTAAAATTTTACTAACACACACAGTATTGTTGAAAGGTCAAAAACATCATGTTTAAACAATCTTGATGAAATTTAACAAACACGTGGAGCGGCTGAGGTGCCCCTGAGGAGAGGCTGAGGAACTGAAATGGTGTTCATCTAGCCATGCAGCAGGATATCAGTTAACTTTTTGGAGATCAGGAGATACAGCAAATAAATTATAATTTTTTATTGTGCTATTGGTAGTTCGCATAAATTCTAATGCGACTGTTTTTGTTTTTCCCTGAGCAAATATACAGTTACGGCTTTAAACATTTTCTTTGCCTGCCTAACACTTTTAAAGAGTTTTCATTTTTAATCACTTCCAGTTAAAACTGTGTGCACGTCAGTGGAACCGAGCTGGTCCTCAAGACCATCTGGATATCAGCCCAGAACAGAACTTCCATCAAAGGCTTTGTCACACTCTAAGGGAACTTTCCTGCATGTCGATGCCCCTCGAATGGGCATCTGTGCATTCCCGTCAGCTCGCCACACACATGGAAGGGTGGAACATAGCTACAGCGGGGGACCTTCGTCTGGAGATGGACCCTGATTCAGACTCCAGCTGGTGTTTCCTAATCTTCCTCATTTAGATGTACAATGTTCCTGTTTTGTCTTTATAGTCTTTATTACATGTGCGATGGTAAACAACACCTGGATACACTTTGATAGTTCTCCCAAATGTCGAAAGAATGAGAAAAAGCATTTTTAAAATCCACTTACACAAAATACCCAACTTAAGCTTGCAAATATACTTTGCATGAAGACATTTATAAATCATAAATTAGGTAAAGCAAGAGTTCATTTTACACATTTTTTAGAATTTTGCAAAGCAGCTTGTCTTAAGGGATGGGGTCTTATTCAATATATCCATCCGTCCATGCATCTCTCCATCTATCCATCCATGTCCAGCCTACGCTTGGAGTTTATCCCAGACACCAAAAGGTACAGTACACCGTATATGGGAGGCCAAGCCTTTGCACGGTTAATTGTATACATGGCTAAAAAATGTAATTTGTAGAACCTTCAATGAAGGTTCATATTCACAATGTAAAAACTTCTATACCAATAAAATTTCATGACAGAGCTTTAAATTTATCAGGACAGCATTCTGGAATTCTCAAGCTGCATTCTCATTTAACTTAGACATTACGTGTCTAAGCCTAGTATAAATAATCGTAAGATGCACATAAGCATAACGAATCAAAGACGAACGTGTCGCTGACTCGTTAATAGGCAGACACCGCTGCATATACAAATCACTGACTCGGCAGTTTGAAAATAATCATGCGAGTTCAGTGGGAAAGAGAAGTTAGCCGTGAGACTGGGCATAAATCACAGCTACTGCAGGGAAAAATATGTAGGAAGGGAAACAAAAAGGTGTCAATCTTGCTGACAAACTCCAGGAAACACTGACGAATATCACTGCTGACTCTCACACAAACAAAATGGAGTATTGGTTGTCTATTCTAAGGACATTCATTTGTTTACAACCTTACAAGTGATGTACCATTACTTGTCTTTGGATTATTTACCTTGTTCCACATTTGACAAACAATGAAATCAGGAAGGAAGATAGAATGGAGGGTACAGGCACTATGGGACTAAGAGGAGACTGAAAACCAGCAGCATGCGACTGGATGGATGGAGGAAAAAGGCACTGCGAGACACTGTTAAGTTCAAGAGGAGACTGGATGTCAAGGGGACATAAGGACTGTGAGACTGGGAGGATGCAGGACAAAGGCACCGTGTGACCATAAATAGACTGGATGTCTAGAGGACATTAGGACAAAAGCACCGTGAATTCATGAAGATGCAGGACACAGGCAAAGTGAGATGATATAAGACAGAAAACTGACACAGTACAACTGTAAGGAGACTGGATGTTGAGTCAAATACAGCATGGAACTGTGAGGAGGCAGAGCACAGGTACATGAGGAAACTGGTAATGTGAAGGCAGGAGGACAGAAGCATTATGACAATCAGGATACAGGCACCATGAAAATGTGATGAGGAAGTGTCAGGCCCATGAGGACAGAGGTACAGTGACACCGTGAGACCATGAGGACCAAGGCACAGTGACATCATGAGGGCGATGAGGACAGAGATACAGTGACACTATGAGACCAAGAGGACAGAGGCAGAGTGACACCATTAGGCTACAAGAACAGAGGACACTGAGGACATGAGGACAGAGGCAGAGTGACACCATCAGGCTACAAGAACAGAGGACACTGAGGACAGAGGCAGAGTGACACCATCAGGCTACAAGAACAGAGGACAATGAGGACATGAGGACAGAGGCAGAATGACACCGTGAGGCTACAAGAACAGAGGTAGTGACACTGAGGACATGAGGACAGAGGCAGAGTGACACCGTGTGCCCAGGAGTAATCCATGGAAAAAGGGAACATCGACATTTATGTATTTACTGGATTTCTTTAAATAAAATAACTTGAAAATTTATTTCTTCTACAGCAATCTCAAACTCACACTGGGAGGAATTCTGTGAAGCCCCAAATTCCAAATGATCAGTCCCTGCTACTGTTCACTTTCCAACAGAGTGAACTCCATTCACAACAATGACAAATCACTAAATCACAAGGCATTTTTCAGAGTACACACTAGTGCACATTCCTCTGGCAACATTGGCCAGCAGAAACATAAAATATGCTCTTTGGCTGAAACCCGTTACATGAGTCAGCATTCATTGGGGGGGGGGGGGGGGG
>JAODUD010000015.1:13130768-13149431 GCA_026784285.1 Stomatorhinus walkeri | reverse complement strand
CTAAGCAGCACACCATAAACTCTTAAAGTATCAGGCAGAAACCCTTAACTGCAGTAACATAATAGGTTTCATATTAAAATATATATATATATATATATATATATATATATAAAATCACCGGCATGAGACCTAAAAGGCATTGTTTTCATCAGCAACAGATGTGAAGTTCTGATGTGCCTGCTCATGAACCATCTGCAGGTATTCATCCATCCATCCATCCATCCATCCATCAATCCATCGACTATCCGAAGAAGTATAGTGCACAAGACAGGGTACAACCTAGAACAGGGGTCTACAACTCCAGGAACAGGTGTGGCTCATCAGAAGCCAAGCGGGACAGAAAACCTACTGGATAGTAGCTCTCCAGGACCGGAGTTGGAGACCCCTGCCATAGAAGGTGTCAGTCATTATTCATATCGGTTTCTGTTAGAAATGGCATTTCATGACAACTTGTGACACATGTACAAATCCTTTCATCGGTATGGAGAAAAAAAACTAGAAAAAAAGCAGAAAAACTTTATTACTAAGCAAAGTTCAACAAAAAAATTATTCACAAGAAGAGAAGTGTCACCTGGTTAGCTGTGGTATACTACTGGGGTCTGTGTCACAAAGCCGGATTTTTGGGTTAGCAAATTGCCAGATTTAAGGTAGTCTGGGATAAATGCAGGTGAAGTTGTACTCAATTTAAACTGGGGGACTTTAAGTCCTAAAAATTATATAGCTAACCAACAAATTGTGCTTTGTGATAAAGATCCTCGATGTCTGAACCATAAACAGATTATAAAAAAATACACAAAGATGCTCAAAGATTCCCTCAAAAGTGTGGATTAGCAGATCAATAGTGTGCCGGTGTAAGATGGTGTGACACCTCTATGATGACCAGCAACACTGCCTTCTTAGTCCTCGCTCATGTTTACATGAAACCAGGCTGAAGGCAGCTAAATGCACAACGAAAATTCCCATAAAACTGGCAGGCCTCTCAGTTTATGTTATAATGAAATCCAGGGTGACAGAAGATTGGGACTCAAACCAAAACTAAATGCATTGATTTGCAACTAAAAAAAAGGAAAATAAAAAAAAACATCCAATGGAACTCACAGGAGGCAGAGAAAAACAACATAACGCCACCATTAGTATTATCAGTGAATTTATTCCAGCTATCAACTTGCACCAGCCCGACTCCTGGCACAACTGAACCAGCACGAGTAAATTATTGAACGAAATGAAGTATTTCACATTGACAACGGCCTCAGAAAGATTTCCGCTGCACAAAAACAATCTGGCATGATGAAAAAATGCAGAACTGAAAAGCTATGAGGGACATGGCCAGACACATCAGGGGCAAAGTATCACTGCCTTTCGAACGCACCATAATAAGATAAGGGAGCCCTGAATTACTCACCTTAAATGCATTGATAAAATCCCACTGCCAGAACTTTGTAAATGCAAAACAGACCCTCAAGTTTGCCATGAGCATGGGACAGGGCATATAAGAAGCGAGATTCAGTGGCTATTGGGTTTTCTCCAGTCTTACCATTCATAGCAAAAACACTCCAAAAATGTACCCATTCCCAGCCGAGATGAAAGCGTAATTACTTCCATATGACAGAGAACATACACAAAGTTATACACAAGCTTTCAACAGCAGCCGTTCGCAATACGATACACGTCTACACCTTAATTGGTCTTTGTTTGTTTGTTTAAATTTGAAAGTCCCAATTAACACGTCTTATTATAAGGCATTTAGGCTTCCCAGTCTCTTCCTGTTTGAAAAAGGGTTAAACAGTGGAAGGCAGAAAGCTTTCATTCGCAGATGCAGTCCGATGCAGTCCGCTCCGGCTGCAGGCTGCATGCGCACAGGGAGCTGCAAACATTCACCTCGGTGGACACGTTGCTTAAAGCATGTTCAACGAGACAGGAGAGCAAAAATTGAAAATGCATGACCATCTCACACGAATAAAATCTATACAAGAAGCATATGTGTGTATACACAGTGTACAAAAGCATAGTTTTCTAAATTTGCATGCATATACATTACTTACAGACACATATAAAAGTTACGTAAAGTACATTTAGCTAGCTGTGAATTCACCCTGGCTGTGCTTATTGCATGCCTGGCTGTGTTTCATGCGGGTCCACACATCCGCTTGGTATGCAGACAGACTGTTCCATTTAAGGTGTTTATTCAGATGAGGTCACTCAGGGATTAGTGTTTCTTTTTCTTCCATCCTTGTAATGCCTCAGAGGTGTTTAACTAACACGCAGACAATAAGACCAAATCATCTGAATGCTAAATCTCCAAGAAAACTATAACTGTCGGCTAAAGACATATGGAGAATGAATCATGCCAAGCATTTGATGACGAGGAAGAAAATGAGTGATTCCTTACACTTTTAATATATTACTCTCTGCCTGAGCTTAAGAGCCGCATAAGGCTGGCGATGTAACGCTAGGAGAATACTGCTTTTCATGCAACTGGTCTGAAAGCCTGTCCCTCTGTGAGGGGAATCAGTGAAAAACACTTGAGATATCCTGAAAGGAAGCCTTGCAGAAAAAGAGGCAGTAAGTGAAGAAGTGTACTTTTAAATACCGTACATCCATAATAATCTAGGTAATAGTACCAAAAGACGGCATTTTAGAAATGGGGAAAAAATATGTGTGAGATGGTATGAAATAAAATTATACATCAATAATTTAGAATGTGATTAATATTTAATAATACTAATAGTGGTTCTGTACTATTTCAATACTTTACGAAATTATACCTGTCTATTACTAAGCTATTTAACTATTTGTGCGTATATATTTATATACATCTACCTACCCATCGTTTCCTACATAATGGCATATATTTGTCATGGTGGGCTGCAAACACCATCTTCATTATCATCATCATCATCATCATCGGTAGTAGTAGTAATATATTTTATTTATAGGCACCTTTCAGGACACCCAAGGTCACCTTACAAGAAATAACTTAAAATTAAAAATAAAAGTAGCTTGATGTCTATACAAGTATTACCCGCAATCACAGAAATCGTATTGTGTATTAAAAAACAGGGCAGTGTACTCATAAAGCGTAACCATTAATATGATTGTAATCATTTGATTTATTTATTGTCATTTGGGGCGTGTGTTATATTTACATTCGTGTGGTGCATGACGACAGAGATGTCAAAGCAAGCACATTAACTGAAGCTCTGCTACAGCAATGTCTGCCAAGTGTATTCTCCCGAGCTCCATGTACAGATCTCGCGTGTGATGCAAACTGATGTTTTGGGTGCTCCATAAAGGCACGCAGCCGGTAATCAGCTTCGTCCCCCCCTACCCCACCCCTTGGAAACGGTTAAATTAGGACTGCGGCAGCGTAGGCTGGGAATCGCGGCCCATCCCAGAAGACAACAGGCCCGCCATCAATCTCCAAGCCACTCCACTCAGAGACACTCAGAGAGGCACTCCAGCATAGAGGATGAGAGGGGGAAACAGCGGCCGGGCGGTTTGGGAGTGCATTAATCTTACCTCACCTCGCCTCTCTGAATAGTCATGAGTGCCAGTGAATGGAAATGATCTCGCAGAGTTTAGCAAAAAGAAAAAAAAAAAAAAAAAAACCTCTCTGGCATTTTATCGACCTTCCGGTGTCTCGACACGGTAGTCCGTGAACCGTTACAGAAAACCGACAGAAAGACATTATGACGGTACAACGCCCGGAATGCATGGTGCGTGTTAGATTATACCACCTCACAGTAGCTAGGAGCAGAGTTTACACATATGCATCACTTCACTCCAATTCCTCAGTACCTCACATAAAACATAGGCTTCATTTAACTACTTTTTTATCGCCATGAATGTAGCTGCTGATAAGAACAAAGTGACAAAATGCAAACCTAATCCGACGTCAGTTTAGCTTAGCAACCCTGGAGTAACAACACTCATGGAATTTTTTTTTTGATTTCAGGTCAGAGAAACGCGATGAAACCAAAGACCTCGACTGCCATGTGTGCCGCTTGTCTTATTATTGTTCTTGTACATGTTATTATTATTGCTGTATATTTGCGGTGGGTTTTCGCCAGCAGCTGTGACACCGGCGGGGGAACACGTTAGCCGCACTCGGCTGATATCAATCTCAGCCCTTTGTAATGCGCTGCAGATGTGAGCGCAAGCCGGTGGCACCAAAGTTATTTATTTTCTCGGTGATATGGATCAGAGGCTGACGGTGGACTTCCGGAGTGCCTGTGTTCACGGTGCCCCCTGTGTCTGCAGCACTGTACCATCAGCCCAGCTTTCACTTCCAGATAACTTCAAAAATGCAAAAAAAAGAACCTGGATGTTCTGATATATGATGTAATATGATGGAAAATTTATTATTCATAACAATGCCACTACACTACATACTACAGTGCGCTTTAGTAGATTAGTTTAATAAAATTCAACTGAGAAAGTGTTCAATAATATAGGACAGGAATTTTTGTGGCATGTTCTGTTGTTAAATTTTTTATCTATATGACTCCTATATTCCATTCATAAGAAAATATAAAAATCTAAATAAAAAAATTAAATAAAATAAAATCAGTTCCCAAGATGTTTATTGCAGTTGTTTACTTTGTCTGAAAGATTCTTGTGATTGATTGCGAAAACAAAACTTGCTGCGGTCTTACCCTAGCTAATTGAAGTCTTATCCCGTTCCACTTCAACAAAATTAGCATAGCTCGTGTTACGTTGTTACGGGTGCATGCTAACGAAACTCCTCCAATGTCATGGCAGATGGCACTCCGATCTGCCCTTGTACCACTTCCTTCTTCAGCTCAGGTTACAGTAATGAAAAAAAGCTTTCTTTTTTCCAATATAATGCAAATGGAGCTCAATCGCATTTTTCTTCATTGCATTTAAATGACTTAAAGATTGAGTCTTTTTTTTTCCGTCCTCCATGTTACCAACGACTTAAATTCCCTCGCTGGAGACAATTGCCCTCTTTTTGTCTGCTCTATAGAGCAAGAGAGATTTACTGTCTGCAGGAATCGATGCAGTCCACACCTGGAATGGATCTTTTGCTTTAAATGATCTGAAAGGGAAGGGGGGCAGGGGGGGAGGGGGCAGGCTACACAAAGACAAACACCCATCTGTTCCTGGCTTCATTCTGGGGATGCTGGAAATTAGACATTACCATCTTGGTAACCAATTTCCTGGTAAAGCTGTATTTGAAACAAATAGCTTTTATGCATCTTCAAACCTCAACAGATACAAAGGTGGTGAGGGAATAAGTGAGAAATCGTCTTATGCGGCAATACGGGTAAATCGTTAACCCTTTGCCTGCCTTGGAACCTTCGGTACCCACAACAGCCTGAAACGGGATCTAGAAAACAATCGGCTTAACACGAGTGCCTAAATAAACAGGCCATAATTACAGCTGGTGGAATCTGAAAGCATGAATAAAGTATTCTTTTATCATCCAAATGACTTAAAATTCATAGTAGCTCATTAAATCAAAGGACCCATGTATTACAGGAAATAAACAAACAAACAAAAAACACCTTATAAAGCAGTCACTTAAACACAAACAAAAGTTTATGTCATCCGCCACATATTAAAAGCATCATAGCACCTTTATGCAGTCTGGTCATGACTCTATGATCACTTGCATTAACATGAATCATTCATGATGAAGACTGTGCTTGTTTGTTTTTCCGGGGTCTCATAATAAAAGAGAATAAGTGTTAATGAGCTACCTATTTCTGGGAGCCTCAAAGTGCTTCACTGTATGTGATTGGTCCGGAGACAAGCACTGTACGTGATTGGTCCGGGGACAAGCACTGAAACGTCAGGTGGTCCACATTGTGCCCTGTTCCTGGCACATGCGATGCTCAAGCACAAGCACCACAGTCCTTCCCAAAGGACTCCTGATCAAAGCTAAATACATGGCGGGAGACAGGGAGACATGAACGCCCAGCTGGCACTGAAAAATCTCTCTGGGTTCCCTGGGTTTACTCTGCCCTTCTGCAGAGATCTATGAAAGCTGAGAGCCTTGTTCTGACCAATAGGCCACATGCATCAAGACCACCTGATTGCATACAAATTACTACAACAATATTAAAGTGGATCACCGTATCTTTGAAATAATGCCCATCCATTAGGCATTTCCCTTTTTATACATTTAAGAATGTTTAGCAAAAGGCGCCACCAATGTCACAATCCCCCGAAAGGTTTTCTGCCTGTTAAACTGTATGACACAAATTACGAGCAGCCTTGTCGAAACGCATCGTGAAAATCCCGATTCCTCAAAGATTCCCCCAGGACAGAGAAAAGTTGTAAATGCAAAATTCAGCCAGACTCACAGCATGCTGAAATGTCCTGAATGCCTTTCTTCAAACAAAAACAGAATCCTCTCTGCTTGAATACATATTAAAAAATCTTCAAAGACTACATTTAAATAAATCATATTTTCAGTAATATTTTGCAAAAAAAGGCAGTAAAGATATTATAAAATAGGTCTAAAATATGCCCAAAAAATGAACAGAAGGACTAATAAAATGATGACGTTCCTCGTACCCATTCTTTGAATAATCATGCTGCCCCGCATGCACATTAGCTATGAACTGCGCAGCTGGTTGCAGCTGAATGCAGGCTGCAGCTCCGTAGCTGAGAGCAGCTTCTGCAACACGACATTTACTCCATCTAGCTGCTGCTTTGGCGAGGCCTTCGCTACTCCCATGGGGAGAAGGGGGCGTATCAAAGGCTTGCCTGGGAAGCTGTTGGCCTCTCATCCAGCGTGGCCCAGACAGGGCAGTCAGAGCTACGGCAGGGGGAGGGCGACTCACCTCAGCTCTCCCCCCGCCTTTGCCAATGGTGATTAATGGGCCATTAACGGGAATCAGTATTCCGTCTGCCGTGGGCCTGTGGGGTTGGAGGGGGGGGTGCAAGATGAACACCCCTCTGTGCAAAAGGGGGCGCGCCCCCTGTACCCGGGGTGCCATAATCGCGGGGGAAGTGGGTCAGTCGCCGATGACGGTAAAAGCGGCGGCGCTAAGCGAAGCTCGTGGCCACTAATGAGCGTACGTGGACGCCAGGCAATGGGTAAGGGCTAGGACCCCTGCACCCCCCCCCCCCCCAGGAAGGCCTCTCCTAATGAAAGGTGCTCATTGCTCTCCAGAATATTAAGGATGCCATGTTTGTGAGGAAGCCAGCTAGACAAAGCTCAGTGAGAATAAATGACTTATTGCACATTACATGGGAAGACGTCAGGATGGAAACAATTTTACAGGACTAAGTTTGGGGCTGCGTTATGACCTCATTTTCTCTCAATTACAGTGTGGGCTTCACAGCAGAGGAAGTCTGTGATAATCAGCATTAAATTATTGCCGATTAGTAGCTAGTACATCGAAGCAACCCCTCCCACACTGACAACAAGGTGGGAGAGGACGGCCACGTTTGGTTTGCGAGATTTAAAAATAGGACACACCTGAAATGCCATTGGAATCAGGCCCCTCTACCCCCCGTCAGGCAACACGCTACAAAACCATCATGAATCATTGATGAAGGCAACTCTTAAGGCTGCTCAAGCCTCAGTTAATTGATTTGCCTTTTAACAGGCACACGTCGGGTTGGCTTTCATTTTGCCGCGCCGGGCTGAAAACCTCAGAGCTCTCCTTCCACAGACTGTCCACGGTTGGACGTCGTTCCTTTTGCGGAAGCAGAGGATTCATAGGGACTCTTCCAACGTTCTCACCACTCCCAAAGAAGCGCAGTTGTGCCCCGTCTGTGAAAGGGATGCTGGGATAAGTCTCCATACAATAGCCCCCCTTCGACTGAGGGGGAGGGGGAGCATCAGCGTTCTCTTATCACTCCTCAGAAAAGCCCCCACATAGGCCACACAGAAAGGACCAGCTACAATTGATAAGTCGCAATTATTTTCTGGACGTTTCTGCCGACAACCTTGAAGTGGATCCATTTGTTCTTTTTTTTTTTTTTTTGTCTGACAACAGTATCCCGACTCATCCGGCTCCGGCTAGCAGCTCCGTGGCTAATTATGCGCAATGACAGGTAGAGAGGAGGAGTCGAGTGCAGACGGCGGCGGCGGCGCCGTTTCCCACGCGGGATTTTCGGGGGGGGGGCTAGGCTTTTCAAGGAGCCCATATCGGTCAGCCATAAAACTCCTCCCCTGGTCACATGTTAAGCAACATAAGAATTTTCGAAGCACTAAAATAATGTATGAACGACGTGACATCCACACAACAAAAGCATAATATAATTAAACGTTTTCAAGTAATAAACAAGTAACTAGAAATGCATAAATCCAAATACAGCCAACAAAGACGTATAGTAAGTGACGCAGCAGCCTCATTCTGACCATAAAAAGCTTGCGTCTCACTGCTAACAAACACGCTGTGAATTCATGTATGAAGTGTTACCTTCACAGACAGAAGCAGATGCTCTCATGCAATACATGCAATGACCGTCCCGCCACCCCCCACCAGTCGCGAATGCGGTCGGGAACATGCCCGGAGACTGATTAACGCAGATCGCCTCCGGGGACTGGGACGTTAAATAAATCACATAGGCCTGCATTATCTGGTCACCGTTCTCAAATGCAAAAAGCCAAAAGACGTGCTCTCCACAACCGAGCTGACCCGTCAGAGGTTACGGCATTGGAGGAAAGAAAGGGGAAAAAAAAGTCTATTGATCGTAAGAGCCTTGCAGCTGTGTCATTCAGCCAGGCAGGGCAGAGGAAAAGAAAAAAAGCTTCTAAACAAATAAATGACAACCGGCTTATGCTACTGTAGAGAATATTTTTTTTTTTGCTACACATGTTCTGAACTGAAACAGTGATGCTACAAACTAGCTTCAGCACATCAGAAAATTAAGTCAGCCGTGGAGCAGACACCAAAATATATTAAACTCAAACCTTGGCATTTGGGTTCTATCTTGTTCTGATTGCATTTCAGTAGCTGTATGTGTGTATCCACCCTGCTCGACGAAACATGCCCCCACGGTTTGTTTTCCGGAGTCTGATAAATTAGAAAAATGTAGCGCAGTGGGATAGTTTAAGTTTATTAGCATTTTAATAGAAAGATAAGGCCAGCCTCTTTACATTCCCAGAGTAACCGCTTGAGGTGGATGACACTTCTGAATTTGGTCACCAAACAATTAGAATATTATTAAAGCAATGCCACCAGACTGATAGGTTTCTTTCACCAACCAGCTTTAATTATATAAATACTCTTTATGCTCACACAATGGAAATACTAACAAGACTCCATAAAATGAATAGTTATAATATAGCTCCTTGAAGGGTTTAAGGACCCTTATGAGAAAGACATGCAGACTCAGTCCTCAGGGATCGAGAGGATGCAAGACTAGCCGCTGATTTACACAACGGGTCGCCTTAGGGGTACGACAGATAGTGTGTGTGGCTGAAATACCCCGCTTCTAAGTCAGAGGGAGTAGAGAAGGCGAATTCAATAGGGCTAAACCAAGTCAACCAGCACCCTCAGCTAAATCGACGAAATTATAATATCGCCGTCAATAAGTGCCCCGCGAAACCCGCAGTCCTGAATATTTCAACAGATGAACGCCCAGTCACTTAGCTGTGCCTTTACGACAGTTACACGTAAGCAGCTTTCCGTCTCCTGCGTTCTTTCAGGAGAGGAAACTACTCACGCAGCACTTTCATGAATCCGATGGATCAGGGAAGTCACCAACAAAACCTTGTTTTTTTTTTTTTTTTGACAATTTGTAACTGATCGCATATATGCTGCTGCCAGTGGTACTGGAATGTTCTCTATATAACAAACACTTACTTAGATTCAAGATATGAGGAAGTGCCTGGCATGAACCTTGTATCTGTAATCTGCTTAAACCTAAACCAGAAATATCCTGGAGACTTCCGCACGGCCATATGCTATACCCCGAATAATCATCTAAAATGTTTGAAGCAGGGTTAAAAGGTGGGTGAAAACACCTTTTATTGTGTTTTTAATAAGTTTAGTCAGGGAGGTTTATGGTCCAGTTCTCCTCACTAATTGCGGGATTAAGCCTAACCCTGATCTCCAGTCCACATTGCTTCTTGCAAGGAATTCACATTTCTTTCTCCGGCTCCGGCTCTGTGATAACAAACCCAGCATATGTTTGAACAGATCGTATTACTGAACTAAATCCACTCCAAGGGGAAAGAATACAGACGGAAATACTTCATCACCTCCAGAGCAGATAAAAGCGAGGGCATCAGATAACTGTTGCAGTGCAGAGGAACTTGGCCAAACATCAAATAGACCCAGCGTGTCTTCATACGTGGGAAGCTCTCTCTTCGCGTCTTCACCCTGCTCCTCCTCCTACGCTCTGAATGGAGGAAGTCATGCAGGAACACAAGACGCTCCTCTCTCTGCCTTGTGGGTTTTGTCAGCGGGATTCCCAGGAGCCAAAAATCCAGCCTTTTGTTTGCCGGCATCCACGGCTAAATGGGTCAGAGGTAGGATGACCCTGCGAGGTTTCAGGCACCGTCAGGCTGCTCGACGTCCCAACTGCAGTATTAGCCCCCCACCTCCTCTCCCATTCCTCCCCAGGTGCATCCCAGAAAAGTCCCAGGAGCTGGGATTCAGGGCTGCCCGTCCCGGCTGCAGCTCTCACTAAGCAAGGCAAGCAAGCAGAGGACTTCAGAGGGCTCCGATTCAGCTTTCAACATCCCGCTTTCTCCCCCGCCCCCATCTTCCCTTTCGCGGCGCACATGCTAGATGGGATCGGCGCGGCGCTTGTCTAAACTTGAAGCCGAAACACGCGCCTTTTCTTTACCGCTGCACTCTCTGAAAGCACAGAGGAGCCTTAGCGCTACAGTCTACAGCATCTGCGGATCTCAGCGTCGTAAATAATACATTCCCCACTTCTAGCACTAATCTTTGGCATGGTGCATAAATAGAACATCATAGAATGTCAGAGAATGATTATTAAGTCTTTTTAATAGGTGTTAAAATATGTGAAATTTACTCTAAAGGACTGGCATCCAACTCATATGCCAAATCACATACAAGAAAGAAATGCGTGGTGTTAATCAATCCTGTTCATAAGAGAATGGCAGTAATGCTAATTACTTAGACATGTATTATGGCACGTTTCTGAAACTTGATTTGCTTGCAAAGGTATTACATAGACATTATAATCAAGTACAATTAATTGGCTTACTAATCATAGCACAATCCTAACACATCTTGCTACATAGAGTTTTTCTCTCCAGACAAGGTGAAATGCAGAATTCAGCACCCCCAATTTAATGTGGACAATAACTGAACATCCAGCAAACCATCTTTCAGTATCCTGACGAAAATCATGATAAAATAGACAAAATTTACGTTCCCATTCAGGGAGGAGCAAATGCCGGCATATATAAACTGCTACTGATCTCTTTATGGGAAGCAGTGTGATAGGAAGGCTGGAATATTTCACTGTCTTGGGGGAGGATTATTTCCAAATGGCATGCACAAATGTCAAGCTGCGATATGGAGACGCACCCGTTCCATGCGACCTTTCGCACAACCGGCAGACCCCCTCATCCACCACTAACAAAGGACACTCTCGTGAGGCATTTGTAAACGAACGTGCTGTCACACTTGCATTCCAGAAGATAGCAGCCAACCCGGTTCTTTCTCCTGAAAGCATCAAACTCTTTTTTTTTTTTTTTTTAACAACTGTTAGCTGAATTTGTCCAGAAAGCGTTGGAGCTTCATGTCGAGGGCTGAGTCTGCTCCACCAGCTCAACGTGCTGATTTCCCTACCCATCAATCAAGTGCGGTCACTGGTGAACAAACGTTTATGCTGAGCCTTCAAATGCATTTTTAAAATGAACAAGTGCACCGGGATGCACAGTGTTTGTTTGCAGTGTGGCCTCGTGTCTGCAATCGATATTGGCAAAACGTCAGTAAATATCATTTGAAATTTCGCTGCACTTGACTGCTAGGAACATTGAGCAGCGTTTGCTTAGTAATGACGGCACTCTAACCAAAATATGGCAGCGAGCTATATTAAACTTGCAGATTCAAGCGTCATTGAGGTTTCTTAACCTCTCTTGTCGGCTAGTTGTTTAAACGCATCCTTCAGACGCACTAAAAGTCGGTCTCCCCGAATCTGCACCATCTCTGACAATCCATTTAGGGAGTGGTCCCTCACAGAGGGTCTGTATTAGGGTTGGAAGGTTTAGCTGCATTACTTAAGAGCAAGGAACAGACCAAGAAGCAATTCTTTTAAGCCTCTATTGAAAGAGGGCTGACGACGGTCAAGAGCCCCGTGCATAGGCTTGTCGAAAAACAACACGCACCTCGGCGTTCTCACGGCCCACGCCAGCTGCCCATGTGCGACAGCTGCTCACGCTCACTCGGCCCCCGTTTCCGTGTCAGAAGCGACGTGACGGAACAGTGCCATGCGACTTCCCCAGGGGGGGCCACATCGCGGAACGACAGGACGGATCCTCGAACGCAAAACAAACTGGTTAACATGTTTATACTTTGCCGTAAAAGGTTACGAGTGTTTAATCATTCATCACATGGCATCCTGATTAAGCACTCTGGATTTGGGGGGGGGGAGCAGGCCGCAAAGAGCGGCAGGCAGCTATTTAAAAAAAAAAAAAAAAATTTTTTTAAGTGTCACTGTGAACACATGTCACGCCATAATGGAAGGAGACACCTCTAAGATGTATGCATTGGCTCGCAGCAGAAAGGGAATATAGAAGATGCGTCCTGATTGGGTGCCATGCTCTTCCTCCGCCTGCCTTAATTCCGAGAGTTATCGCCGGAGACGGCGGATTTAAAATACTCATTGAAGTAGCTTTTTATCAGAGGATCAAACACCCCCTTTTTCCAAACACAATCCCTATTGCCGCAGCTGATTTATTTAAATGCAGAAGGGTGGACATTAACTGCGGTGCAATTGCAGAGAGATCAGCGACACATTGTGATTAATGTCCAAACGAGTCTTTGCTGTGATTCTGGGCGTTCAGGTGCAGCGAGGGTAACTTTTCATCTCTCCGAAGGCAGGCTTTTACTCCTCATCCAGCGACGAGCGAAAGGAAACACAAGAAGCCATTATGTAAGGCTGTCGAGCCTTGATTGCCAATAAAAAGAGTTGTGAGCATTAAACGCTATTAGATTTACATCTAGGACATTAAGGTATTGAGTATGAGATGAAGCTTCCTGGCACAAAGATGGTCAGGAAATGTTCGTAATTAACATCAACGTCTCTCAACGCATGCCTGGATTTCAAAAGCAGGAGTTGTTAAAAAAAAAAAAAAAAAAAAAAGATTAAAAAAATTATCATCTACTTTGTTACAATTATCCAAAACATACATGGCTTGTTTTAGCAACCTGCACATCAGGGCACTATCTATATTGTTTCAGGAACATTAATTAAAGTAAAAGAAAAAAAGAAAAAAAAGATTTAACATGGCAAGGCTTTGCGTGTCATTATATATTCATACAGATACAATTATACATCCGATAAAATAAATTACAAAACACTATGTGAGGAGACGTGCTGAATTACGGGGGGCGGGGGCTACAGACATATGATTAGGACCCCTTGATGTTGCGCGTCATGAGAGGGGCCGCATAAAGCAGCTGTCAGACAGCCAGTGGCCTTTTCCACCTCCGACAAGGGCGACCTCCCGCTGCAAGCGTCTGGAGGACAAAGATGGCGGCGACGCCAAAAAAGTGACGCATGTGCACTCACACCCCCCCCCCACCGCTAACCCGCATGTCCCCATCATGAAAAGGGCACGTTTATGAGCTCTTGACACCTGCACGCGCATCCTCAGGACCAGGCCGACCCTTACCCCTTACCGCACAAATAAGGACCTGCTTCCTCAGATAACCTTGCTCCGAATCAAATACTTTTTTAAGACTATATATGTTACTTAGAATAAACAAGTCACCTACAAAGAATTGTATCTAAACAAAAAGGCAGGTGATCTGTGTAATCGGCAGTCAGGTTTTAGAATCTGTGCCCCATGACACAATATGCGTTTCTACGGTACAAACCGACAGAGCTTCAGCAAGCCAAACCACAGAGGTATTGGCATTACCTTTCTGGGCCAGTTAAGCGAAAACATCGTACGTTAAAATGCTTGTCAAGCATGCTTTCCCTGAAGCTACCAACAAATGAAAGAAAGGCCTCCTTTTAAATCGAGACACGGACATTTGCAGCAGGATCCTTTCATTGCCGGTCACAGCAGAATTTTTTTTTTGTTTATCGCTCGGCTTCATAACGATAAAGTGTCTATGCCTCACCTACTTTGCCTAGTTAGCCTGTGAAAATTATGGGGATTTTAAAGAGACATTTCGGATGGAAGAACCCCAGTGTGCGCTCAACGTTCTTCCTACGAAGGGCAGCAGTGCTTCTCCTCTTCAAGATCTCCTTCATTTTATCAAAGACAGAACGAAGGTTTCCTAAAATCTTCCTCACACGATTAATTGAGTTCCTGCTGCAGTATCTGAACCAGGAATAATTATGCTTTGTAAAACGACCCCTTAAGATGATTTTTCAACAGATTAAAGTAAGATGGCTCTCAATTGTATGAATAATTTAAAGTTGCCATTGGCCATTTCAGAAGTTGGTTCTGAAGCATGCGTTTCTGGTTCCAAAGCACAAGCCTCTGAACGTCTTTGATATCGATGCGCTTTCACTGGATTTTCTCCCCTCAGATCTTCCTTGGAAACTCGAATGATTCTGCACCATACTAAAAAAAAAACTGTTGACATACATAAGTAGTTCTAAGCCAAATGGTTTTCTTAAAGCAAAGGAATTATTTTTTTCTTCTCTGACAATGAGGTATAAAAGGAGAGAGAAAAAAAGAAGTACCTTTGTATGTTTATAAAACGCAGTATTAACCGCACTGCTGAACACATGGCGACTTTTATCATAAATCACAGGCTTAGTGCTGAGAAAAGTCGACATGATGCAGTATCTCCAAAAAATTACGGTGGCAGTGCAGCGTCCAAACCTGGGCTCAAACAGCCCACCGTCTACTGCCACATGACCTATGCCACGGTGTTTGTGTTTGATGAATCGCTTCTGCTTACTGTGGTGGCCAATTGGTTTGCAGATTACTCATTGTCTTAAAAACCAGTACTGTGCTAAGAAGACCCATCTGTCTTTGTCTACGAGACAATGATGTAACCTCTGTGTGTTACATCAAAGGACAAAATGCTGAAGTGGTGAAAGCTGTAAACAATATTACCACACAAATGAGGGAAAGCAGGAATTTAAGCATTATTATAGCCAGAATATTAAAAATATTATGATATATATATATATGTGTGTGTATGTGTGTGTGTGTGAGAGAGAGCACGTGTGTGTGTGTGTGTGAGAGAGAGAGAGAGAATGTGTGTGTGTGTGTGTGTGTGTGTATAAAGGTAGCAGACAGAGATGCTTCTCCTCTACATCATATGCAGTGCAACAAGTACTGAAGTATTACAGCAGGCCATATTTTCTCATTTTGTATGCGACAAAATAAGCCTAGATAAAAAATAAAAAAAATTAGGCCAATTTGGCAGATTTCATTAAATATTACATTTTTCCTTTTAAGAAAAATGATAAATATAGTAAAATGTCATTATTTGTCATGATAAACAAAATATATTTAATCCTAAACAATAGCAACTAAATACATAATTCCTCCATTTCAAGGATTTCCAAGCACACAGTATTTTACCAAAATCTCCCATGTGACATTACATGATATTCTGGAAAGGTACACCAGTTTTCAACTTACTCTTATTACAAATCTTAAATCACACAACAACACTATTTATATGCCTGCATTGTACTTACTAGGGAGAGATTAAGAACCTTGAAACTAAGAACCGCCGCAATAGCTGTCTTTTTGCTTTACTTGGTTATATCTGATGAAGTCTTTCAAGGTCATGTGACCACCAGAAACCGTTAGAGAGCTATACTCGCTGTCACTGGAACAGACACCTTAAGACGTAGCATGGAGAAGTGATTTCACAGCCCATACTGGACTCATTCACTCTTGGCGAGCAGCTGTTTGAAGACGCTAAAAATATGTATTTTTATAAACATGTCTTCTACATTTGCGGTAGAAAGGCTATACTTCAGCATGGTAACAGAGTGAAAAGTTTAAATAAAAGATATGGAAAAACGAAATGTGAAACAGGTTGTACCATCTGCACCCTTACATAGATGAAGACGGCAGGAACCTGAATACCGTGCACCTAACGATAATATTCAGAAAGGCCTTCCTGTTCAGCTGGTTGTGAGTCATCCATAAAAATAAAAAAACAATGAATTTGCTTCACCTTTGTGCTCACAAGTAAATCGCTTTTAAATGTCTCAGGTCTACTTGGATGATATACGTTAGCATAGCTGGAACGGACAATGAAAATATAGACCAAAAAAATCTGCTTTATATTACATATATAAGTGTACATTTAACACAACTGCATCTGCTTTACTGGAGCTAAATTCACACGGCCTGAAATCGTCAGAATTTAAAATATACACACAATATATAATCACAGTACGGCAACAAATCACTGGACTGCAGTACAAAACACTTTGCATTTACAAATTATATTGAGCACCATATACATATACATTTGTGTGTAAATGTATAATTTTGCATTAAAAAAATATTTTTAAAAACTATGTTTAAAAATCAGAAATATACAGTAAAATTATCATGTTCTGTCGATCACATAAACTCTAAGAACTTCTTATTCTTTATAAATTTTCTTTTAAATTATATTTAATTTTCTGTAGTATACTCGGTGCTGATTGTAACTTATAGCAAAAAAAAAACAAAAACAAAAACAATGTGGATCAAGCTGTACGTTAATGTATAATTTTGCCCCTTCTATAATGGCATTAAACTACTTTAAAGTTGCACTATGGTGTAGAAAAAAATTCAGTTCAATCCATCCAAAAACTAAATAAATATAAAAATACTGAAATTAAAAATAGAAGAAAAAAAAAGTTTAAAAAATTTTCATAACTTCCAAATGATTTTCTACAACAAATACTAACATACATCTACACCTCATTAATTTAACTTACTCAAAACTGAAGACGCAATAATTCCAACAGAAGAAATTATACATTTTGTTGATGACCGCGGATCGTAATCCTATTTTAGTAGATCATTGTACATACTAGCATTTGGTTGCTAGGCAATCTCATGCCATTTATGGAATACACTAGACCAACTCTGCTGACTATTTCCAAAATTTCTAACCATAAATTGCCCCAGAGCACATCAAGTGTGTTGATGCCGTTAACTGCACATTATATCTGGTCTACACTCTGCCTGTTCGTATATAATGTTATGCAACAATATCTGCTGTGTCCATCAGGTTCCATCACTGCATTCTTCAGGTATCAATCACTGTGCTACTGCACATCTGCTTATTACCTAACATTCTGTGCAGCCTGCACTGTGAATGGGAATGCCACTGCAATACTTTGCTAGAAACCATAACCCTATTTTTCCCTTTATATACATCAGCAGGCTGCATGTATGCACAGCATGCAAAATGCACATTCAATTCTAATATATAGAAAAAAACAGCTTTAAATTGTAGACCACACACACAAAATCAATTATCAAACTTTTAATGACTTTGACCTTAAAAATGTGCCTTTTCAAATCCAGCAGCAATACATTTCAGCTCCCAATCTGTTTTCAATTAAAAGCATTCAGGTATCAAAAAAATACATTGAAAGGCATTTGTATTGGAATAAAAGAAAGCAAAACAGCTGTTTTGTCCTTTTATTTTCACATTTAAAAAGGCAATTTGAGCGTGAACTTGCTGAGAGCTCACGTAATCTTCTATCAAAGATTTAAAGGCAAAACAGGCCTTAGGAAAAAAACAACGAGACAGACTGTAATCAGCTCTGACTCACGGAATATTCTACTGAAAACTTAAATCAAGACATATCGGGCTATCGATAACATGAGCCTCACACCGCATTTATATTCAGGGTTTTTGCCTTTGCATCACTGGTACCAGCGCACTTTTAAGGAGGGGGTCAGTAAGCGGACACACACACACAACATAAAAAATAAAAATTATTCTCCGCAGTTAATTAGTACGAGAGCAGTTGTGCAATTACCTTGGCAGAAAGCGGCTTAAATGAGATCACCTCTTCAGTTCGCAAGGCAGCGAAGTTGCAGGGCTCGATTTAAAAGCTCCCTCCTCCGCCTCCCATTCCACATACATACCCTCACTGCGGGGGGAGGAAAACGGCTCGCACTTTCAAGCGGCTACGTGAAGCGCTTCACTGAGCAGCCAAAGAGTCCAGCTCATCCCGAACGGACTGGGACCCGCACCTCGACTCGGCCGTCCTGTCCTCCCCGGCTAGCCTCTCGCTCCCCCGTCCCTGCGCGGCGCTGCTAAGTTTAAGCACTCTGCGGTGTATCGCGTTACAGACTCCGGTCCCCGGCGCGGCGCAGAGCGGCGATCACACAGGATAGGCTGAGCTGTGTCTGTTTACACCCAGCAGGGGAGGGAGGCAGGGAGGCAGGCAGGCAGGGAGGGAGGGGGCGGACTGAGAGGGGAAAGGGAGAGGGCTGGGGGGCTGGAAACTACCTCCCTTAACCGCTGGGAGTCTTGCGTTGGACTTCAAAAAACACCCCCCCCCACCCACCACCACCACCCACAACACCCCCCCCCC
>JAODUD010000015.1:13116633-13128904 GCA_026784285.1 Stomatorhinus walkeri | reverse complement strand
ATATATATATATATATATATATATATATATATATATAGAGAGAGAGAGAGAGAGAGAGAGAGAGAGAGAGAGACAGAGGTAGAAAGAAAGAAAGACAGACAGACATTAAACTTACTTAGTAGGAAGAATTTTACAATTTGGGCCCAGTGTTTACGAACTAAGCAATAAGCCACGTACATGTAATTTTACATAGCTGTCCGGCAAAGTAATGGTGTGTGGCTGCAATTTCGTCTGTCTATGCCTTTGGAAAGAAGGACCACCTACAGCTAGTCTGATTGTTTGCACCTGACGAAAGGCAGGGCACGCGAAGACAGTCATCTGTGGCACCTACTGGGTGTTGCCATGTGCCGAACTGATCCCGTAACTGAAATACAACATGTTTCCCTTTCAGATGCTGAAATTAACAGCAAAGCCCGCTTCCTTTCAGCAAGTTCCTGGGAAAATAATACTGTTTACTTTATTATTGATGTTTACATACAATTTTATGCACAGAGAAAGTCCACAGACACAGATCTCTGGAGAGAGAGTGCTTATCTTCTTCTATACGAGCTCATTGGTGTTTCTCCAGCTGTTCTTCACATATGGATTATGTGGGCATTAGGCAGAGCAGCGGGGGGGCTCTGAGGGGATTTTGGCAGGCTCCCTGGGGTGTGTGTGTGTGTGTGTGTGTGTGAGAGAGAGAGAGAGAGAGAGAGAGAGATGGGGGAGGGGGTGATTCTGGGAATCCTGCATCTAATAAACAGGGCCATTTAGAATCGACCTTGTTTCCCACATGGATAAAGACACAAAGTGCAAAAACTGAATGAATGAGATACAGAAAGTGAGGGGTGCAGGAGAGGATGAGGAGAAGATCAGATAAATATTAAAAAATATATAAGATTCATAGCAAATTCACTTCTGTTATGCTGCCTGTTGTGTAAATCTAGAGTTAATCGTTTTCTTCTCTCAAACAAAAAAGAAAAATGGCCATGCCGCAATTTCTAATTGAACTTTTCCGAAGGCCTACATGACAATAATAATCACCGAAAGGATGAGTGGGCCACAGTCCCAATTGGAGTTAATCAGAGTTCCTTCTGCTTTATGACAGCTTAGACACAGAGTTCCAGAAGCAGGGCACCAGGGCTGCTATTACAGGACAGTTAAATGGAGCAGGTGATTTGCCATCTACTCTATGCCTTTTAACACAGAGAAAATCTCAGGGAGAGACAATGGACAGCGTAGAAACAAGAGGAAGTCACAACCCCAGTGCTCCCATTATACATAATCAGGCCGGGCTGGCAGGACGGCGCACACCGCGGACGGCCTGGATCGCAGGTACGACCAACGGCCGAGATGACGCCCATCGCGCTCATTCCTATATCATCAAGGATAATGTGCTGCACGTCAGCCCCGATGGATCATCTTTTTGCTGCTGAATACAGAAACCCAGAGAATGCAAGCGCAGAGTATTTGCAAGTAAACAAACCAACTCGCAAAACGACATGAATTCTTACATTTAAACTGATATTTAATATATCACTATGCCATCATGTTCTGGAAAGGATGCATTTGAAAATGTGTTTACATAAATTAGAAATTAGAAAATAAACTGGGCGCAGAAGAGTTAATTTATAATTTATATTCTTGATATTGAATTGCATTTTTTGCACTGTCAATACTCAACAACAAACAAACCGTCTTAAATCACATTTCAGAGCGAAAACATCTTCACGCCTCTTCAGAAACGCCTCAGAAGGTCCAGCTTTGAAATGTGAACTCCGTGTTATTTAAATGTGACATGGATTATAGTCTCCTGCAGCTCCTTCACAGAGCACTAGCGGCCTGTTCAGGATATGATAATATATGGTAATACTAAATTATTATTATACATCATCTGAGCTTCAGCATCTTTTGACTGATCGAGAGTCTATCCTGAGATTGCAACCGATAAGCAATACAAGCTACTTCAGTCGTTGAAGTGTACAACCGCAGACTCGGGTCCTGCATCTGCATTACGGTGATGTACGGCAAACAGGCAAAGCTTCTGTCACTACAGCAAACACTGCATTCACTTCTGATACACGCCTGTGTTCTCTGATTTTGCCAAAGAGGCTCCGTGATTGTGCTCAGGTAGGTTGTATGCGATCAGCTGGTCATGACTGAATAGGTCAGGTAGTAGAATAATAAATTATTAACAGCTTGAGATACCAAGGAATTATCATCTGCAATACAATTTTAAAAGGGTTTTATATGTTTTGTAGATCTTCCAGCCAGTAGAGAATGGACAGAAACTTCTGACCAGCAGACATATCAGAATAAAGTAAAATGTGACCAGCTATAACTGTACAGAATAAGAAGACTTACAAGCTGTCGTTGTGCTGCACAGCTTTTCTTGTAGTTCCATTTACTTTTTATGTACAAAATCACGGCTGCTGTACACTAAATGTGGGCTGTTTTATAAAGTAAGCTTTGGAGATGCAAACATCATACGGAGACACAATCCCCTTCCCTCATAAGTACAGGAGCACATCTCATGCTTAGCAAGAGGAACGGCCTGCACATTTCCCCAGATGTACGCGTCCTTTCGTAACGCTCATTTCCCCGGCAGCTCTCCATACCTGTCCCTTGTGTTGCTGGACTGTGATTACGGATTGCAGCTTTAGTTCCCTGAACTCATCTTGGCTCTTTTGGATCTTCTGATCGGGTCCTAAGTCAGACGACGCAGGCCTGTACAGTAGCCTTTTATCCAAAGCACCTGACATTAATACACTTCACTTATTCTCACAGCGGATTAGAATTTCTTTTCCCGAGAACACAACACTAGAGTCAAGGGATTTCAGCCAGCAGCCTGGCATTTACAAGGAGACCCTTAATTACACCAACAAAAATAACAGCATATAAATGCACTGATCATAAAGGGAAATATATACACAATATTAAAATAAATTTTTAAAAATCTAAAAAAAAAACAACGCCCAGCTGCAGTAAGCAAATATTCGAATAAAATGTATAAACTCAACATGCATCCTTACAAGCACAGTAACGTCTCAGACATCCAAGAGCTCCCTCTCTCAGCTTAATAACCAAACAGTTTCTGCCAGACTCAGACAAATGAAATATTCATACAATTTCTATTATTGGCCATATTGCATTTGCAGGCCATTTTATATGTGAATAACTCAAACTAACCCTCACCCCTCAATGCCCCACCTCAACTGACAAACGACTTTCAATCAAAGTAACAAAGCTGTTCGAGACAACACTGTTTATTCCTGGGATGAGAAACATTACACCAAATGTATCACAATTTATACTGTGTGAAACACTTCCTGCTAACTATCTGAAAATTGATTGTTGAGAGCTACAAAAAAAAGAAAAAAAATGTAATTTTTCACAGAACATGTAATGAAGCAGGAAATATGCACAGCTATTTTTCCATCGGGCTGAAGTTAAAAGTTAATTATATGTTAACTTGTAAAACCAGGAATAAATAATAAAAACATTATTACGAGTAATACGGGAAGGGAGGATCCCCCCCCCCCGATCAAACTGCATGGCATTCGTGGTGTTGCCGTATTTTCCTACTTTCCATTACACAAAGACACAATGATGGCTTTGTCTGCCTGGCCATTGAAATTACACGGAAACGTTTGCCTTTTAAAGGACCGTACTGTGGTGCATTCTGAAACAAAGAGAGAAGCATCATCCCTGCCCTTATTCAGAGAAAAAATATATGAGAGGGAAAAACAACAACTGGAGGTACTTCAGGAATGACAGGGACATTATTAGTATTAATAGTATATATTTTTTTTGCATAGCTGACAATTTTCCCCAGAGCCACACTAAGAGGTTAAAATGACTTAAAGCTGTAACAGCAGTAACAGCAGGGCCTGAGGGCTTTAGCTTTCGTCCTTTAGGTACATAAAGAGGGAACAGCACACACATAAAGTACGCCTGCATTATTAAACCATTCCAAGAGAATGCTGCTTTTTGCATTAAAAGACAAGGCCCTACCCAAGTACTTTGTCAGACTTATAATCCTCCGTTTCCCACAAATCCTAACTATGAAACGGTAAAGAGCAGCAGAGGTGACAGCATACTACCGGGGGTGTCCTTAGACATTCTGGGCCCCACAAAGCTCATCATACTGGGCCCCCAACCCAGACCAATCCAATTATGTTCCAAATTTGTAGGGCCCCAGTCACTCGGGGGCCCCTGGGAAGCATCGCAACTAGGACTTGCGTACATCTGAGAACGGACAACAGCAGCAAACAAAACAGGAAACATGCAATGACTGCGCAAAGTAGCTAAATAAGTGCTCTTTAGCCTAGATTTACGCTTGGGACAACATTTTCACTAATGATGAAAAATCGGAGAGCCGTCGCAGGATTAATGGCGTCACTGCAGAAATTCAGTTATGAGAGACGTTAGTAGCAGGAGGCTGTATATTACAGCGTCCCCAAGGTCCCGCTTTTCACAGACCTGCTCGCGAAAGGTGCTTCTCACAAAGCTTATTGAAAACCCCACCACAAAGCGGGAATTCACAATACAAATCAATTTACCAACATTTGCCGCTGATCTGGGGTAATATATTCAGATGGATGCTCTCATAAGCTATAATGACGTTTACTCATTAGTTCGCGTGTAAGTGAAACCCAGGCATCTGTCACCGGTGAAATTCTGCCAAAGGTTGTAACGCTCCTTACCGGCACCAACATGTGATGTCATCTAAGCATCTAAATAAGTATTACCTAACATCCGCTCAGCCCATACACATCCAAATACATATATATTTAGAGTTTATTAGTGTATTATTAGTGCAGTTCTGCAATAATGACTCTTCCATTCCAACTACTATTTAGTCTTGCAAAACCGGTTTCACATTTCAATCAATGATATTAAGAGTTCAGTACCAGAGACAAAACCTCGTTTGAACTTAAATTTACTCCTAATGGACTCAAAGTTAAAGTCCTGTTTCTGTTTGTTTTCATATGCTAATTTTTCTTACACACCCCCCTCCCCCCAGCAACTAAATCCCATAGATTACAGTGCAGTTCCTGGTCCACTCTTCCATAGGGGGGCAGGTTTTGGCCTTGCTTTCTGCGGTTACTAAATCTATATGCCAGGAACCCTTTTAAGATGGAGGGAGCAATATGAAAAATGGCATCGTCCACATGGCACTTAAAGGTTAGGTCTCTATTACAAACAGAGCAAAATGTCAGCAGAATCCCCCGAAAAAACGGACCCGGCGAGAATAATGCCCCGGTCCTGCAATCTGGTTTAGCCGGCAACTTTCCCAGCTACTCCCAGGGATTATCAATCCCGCTGTCACACAGGGTCCGGCGAAACGCGCCTTCTCCATTTTTCATCCTGATGAAACAAGAAAAGAAAAAGATCCTTAGCAGATCTGTGAGCCAGTGGGGATCCACACGGAATCTGATGAGTCATTATGGCGCTGGTGTGCTGCTCCACGCACACGCACGCACACACACACACACACACACACACACACATAAAAACAGCTTTGTGTCTTTAGCCTTTAATTCTCTTGTTTCATTTACTTATTAATAAACTGGTCACTGTAAAACAGATTAAAGCTTTAGTCTGTATTTACTTAATACGTTTTTTAAATTTGACTTTGGTGTACTAATCATAAACTTCTATGATTAACACTGTAATGCATTGCATTAAGCAAAATTCCTTCTCTTAAAGATAAGAAGTACAATGTTCTTATGAAGAAGAAACATTTAATTGTGAATACTGAACTTCATTAGGGCAATTCTAAATGCACTAAAAGTTAAGATAAGCACTGTTGAATATGTACATTTGACTTTATATTTCAATTTACACTGAGTCAATGAAAAATTTGTATTTAATTTGCTTATTGATTGCTGATAGAGATGTGAAGTATGACGCTTCAAACTACGATTCGTGGGATTAATTGCACCTCAAATCACCGCATTATATAACCAGAACAAAGTAACCAATGAGATGAGGCTTGCATCTTACGGTGACGGGCAGAATTAGAAAATTCCACCGACTGAGATCTGTTTTCTAATCACTAACCATAGTGAACCAGTGTAATTAGTGAACTAGTACTGTAAGAATACAGCATCCTGACTGAATATTTATGTAGGTAGCACAACTGGAATATCATAGCTTTACTCAGTCCATTTTTAATGAACTACCCATTTAACTTCTTTCACAAACTACTACAGGTGATTTATGAATCTCAATTTTCATTAATTTTCCCCCAAAGCACTTTGACGGCTTAAAACTGCCCCATAACTCTTTTTGACCGACATTAATTTGGGGTCCAGCGGGGGGGGCATGATTTATTATGAAAACTAATTAAACAAATAAATAATAAATAAATTTCTAATATTGTGGCATTTGGCGTATGCATTCCCATCAGGTCGACGGTGTAAGAATTCTGTACTTTAAAAACAACAGAGCGAAACACCATACAATCAATTACTGCAAAGTGAGCTGGACAGAATTCATTCATCATGTTAAATTTGCCCAGGGTGCAGGCAGTTCAGTATTCTCTTCTGCACTGCAAAATAACAGGCAGTTACGCCAAAACTCCATGCCTCTATGAGTGAGTTTTAATCACTCATTTTCCATTGAGAATCTCTGCCTGCATCGCCTAAATTATCTGTATTGAATTTGTGTCTAGCTAACCAATGACTGGACCAAATATTGCTGACAATATATGTATATGAACATATTATTTAATAGTATAATACAGCCTCTGTATTGTGATGCTGTTATTTTTTTTTCTTTTTACTGCATTATTTATTCAGTGGTTTTCCTGATTTATTCAATGAGGCTTTTGGGAATTTATGTGCAAAGTAAAGCATTTTAGCTGCTGTGTCTGCTGCTTCATAGACACATAAAATCACACAGGTGTTGTAACATCTCTCGCCTCTCTAACATCTCCAGTAGCTAGAATACATCCCAGTAAATGTCTTTAGTCACACCTTGTTCATCTCTTTCATTAGTAACCCCACTAAAAGCCATAGCATGAAGGCCACATGAATACACATCGTCGTGCTGAATGACATTAAATACACTGTAACTGCTAGCAGTGCTAACCTTCAGTGTAGAAAAAAAGCCAACGTAGACTGCTATTTATAAGCTATTTTAAAAAGCTGTGACTGTATCAGCAAAGAGCAACAGAACAAATGCAACGAATTATATGCTCAGCAGTTGGAAAAACTTTATACTGTGTTAAAATAATTTAAAACCCTACATCAGGCAATACTCATGCTTACCATACATGAACCCACAATGTTTTAAAAAACTAACTGAATGTCAAAAAAACTTTTCATGCCTAATTCTCCTATGTTCATATATAAAAAGTAATACAACAGGGAAATCTTTAGATTCTTATATGAAATTTTACAACAAAAGGTATTTTTCAGTTATGTTATATAATCTATTAGAAACTGGAAAATAAATACTACTGATATCTAAAAAAAAAAATCAATTCATGATAGACTGCCATAACAAGTGAGCAAAGTATGAAGTCAATTAATACTTAAAAACTTTTCTTGATGGCCTCGGTTGTTGACTGCATGCGTTCAGCCCTTAAAATAAGGTTTTGCATGAATACAAACATGCTTGTTTAAATGTTTCCTGCTGCTGGAGGTTTTGTTGTAGATGATTAATTTTTCTGCCAACCATACAGGCAGGAACCAAGCCGCTCTTCACAGTCACATTAAATCAGGGCTATTATTATTATTATTATTGTTATTATTATCAACCATTAATAAGGCAGAAATAGATTATGTAGAGATTGTACAGAGAATGGGAGTGAATTTTGCGAGTGTGTCTATTTGCACGACTTCTGTAATTACATGTGAATTACCTGTGTAACCTCAATGTTTGATATTGTAACATTCTTTGATTGTTACTAAACATTACTGCCAGTATCGGAGTACTAATTTTTCATGTGCAATGCCAAAAATGCAAGGTGATTCCAGAATTTTGGCCACTAGTGCACACACTAGTCTTCATGCACCATGGTCAGCATATCAGAACTAGACAGATTCTTGGATAATTGTGTAGTTACAATTATTTATCCCCAGAAAGGGAAACTCAGGATTAAAAAAAAATCTGTGACTGAGGTAAAAAAACTAATACGGTCAAAAGTCCTGCACTTTGGTTACTTACGGTTAAAGTTAGGGCTGGGTAGGGGTTAAGGTTGTCATTTTTGGGATTACAGTGTTTCCCCAAAAAAGACTGTGTGTGTGTGTGTGTGTGTGTGTCCCAAGGAGGTTCAGAGACGCCATCTTGCTCACCTCCTGTCACGGGATCAGGCTGGCATCAGGGTGGATCAATGGGAATGTTTATGAGGAAGCAGCAGTGAGCACAGACTCTGACCCGGCCCACCTGGGCCAGCTCGCCCGCACACCCATCCCGCTCCACCCAAGGTATGCTGCGTTTCCATTAAGGTTCTGCGGCAGAGGTTAATCGGTTGTTTTGCTAGCTCTCTGCCACTTAACGGGCAGCCCTACATTAGCACCACGCTGAGTCGGGCAGGAAGGCCTGCCGTCCTGCCCACGCCGGGATACGGCTGGCCACGCCGACGCAGGCCTGCCATTAACACGCACCCTGATCACAAATTAACAGGCCTGACCTGGCACCAAGACAGGCCTCCATAATCCACGTTTAAACTTCTACATAAGGTGTCCGACAGGCAAGGGCAGCGAAGGCAGCGGTCACTAAACGATGACGTACTGTACCCTCCGCAGAAGAGCCCGCGAGGTCCCTCAGAAGGGCCGCCTCACCTGGTCTGAATTAGAATGAGGCTGCCTGTGAAATCGCACGTCTGATTGTACATGCAGATACGACCACGCGAACGGCCACTTAAATTCATATGCCATCATGATGCTGTTAAAAGATTAGCTTTTTTTTTTTTAAATAGATTCAATAGTTCCATCTTCATTTCAGAGAAAAAAAAAACTAAAACATTTTAGGGACCAAAACAATACTGTGATAGCTGTAACAGAAGCGACAAAAAATGTATATATTGATCATTTTTTGGGCAATTTGTATTAAACTAGAAAAATCCAATAATCCGAATGTGTTTAAAATACAGAACAACAGATGGCTGAAAATGATTTTTCCCTGGCGACTCTCACACATGGTTAAGTGTTTCAACTGCCCATTTCTTAATAATCCCATGATAGGATTCTTTATCAAGTTTTTCTTTTCTCTTAAATCACTCCTTTCTTTTCAGAAGAAAAAAAAATAAAAATAAATCTCACTCCATATTTCCACAAATGCATTTATGAACAATATGCCTACCTACGGAAAAGCAACTCGTATTGTAAAATTGTACAAAAACAATCTCCATTTTGCCATGCAAATTTATTTACTGCATTTATGCCTGTAATCGTGTAAAGAGCCAAATCAGCAGATCATTTTCTCCAGAACTCCTGAGATAAGAGACGAAAAACACCATTATAAAGTTAACGTGAAGGCTAAGCTTCTGTATAAAGGATGATCCAACAAAAGCTTGTGGTGGCACTGAGGGCCAGCCGCCCCTTCCACAAACGCACAGGAGTGACACCCCCACTATGCCAGGAACTCTGGAATGTCTCTCCTTCCCTAACCCATAGCAATTCATTAAGATCTCAGCGCTATAGATAGCAGCACTGAGCTACAGATATGTCTTTGAACAGACCAGTTAAAGCAGGCGAAACACTTATTATACTTTAGTCCTGTGCCGATTCTCCATCTCCACTTTGGATTGTGATACTCTACTGATTACTCACTAGATCACTTGGTGATGCTTAACGCCGAAGTTTACTGGACCTCACCAGTGCTCCAAATAAACGAGGCACCCTATAATAAGGAAAAGATAAAGTTTTACAGTTTTATTTTTAATTAAGCCTTGCTGGTTGAGGTAGACACTACGGCAGCCTGAGAAACCCCTAGTGTCTCATGTAGCTGCGAGGTCTGTGCCCACATCTTAGCACGGACACTTAATCTTGCATATTCTCCTGAGGAATCTGTCGTAATGTACTGTGATGTTACCGTAGTAACCGTTCATACTTGGACTAGCAGAAATGGAGGGGGCACACCTGCAGAACTCAGTATCTGTTTCAAAGTGAACGGAGATCCCACCTCCACTGGAAGCCAGGAATTCCTCGCGACACCAAAACGCGACCCACTGGATGAGTTAGCAGCTCGGTTCATTAAATGCAGGGGTGGGCGGGGGATTCCTAGTATTATGGCAGAGAACAGGACAGATGCTGTGAGCAGGGTCTTGTTCTCTACCACAACCTCAGAGGTCCAACACACCACAGCCACCAAACTGCACCCTGATGATTACTGGGTATAACATCCTTACATTCCAAGTGACATTTACCACCTGTTTTTACCTTTTAAATTTGTGCTGTAATGAAGCCCAACTTGGTCGGGGTTCAAAAAAAAAAAAAAAAGACCAAATAAACCTGAGACGCTTATTTCATCTCGTGAAAAATACATAAATCAATAACGCTGTTCCAAGTCAAACTACCTATATGTTGTTTAATTAAGTCCCAGAGGTCTCTGTATATTCTTCCCCACAATAAAGTGGCCCTTCAGTCCCTCCATATGTCCTTAAGTCACTCAGTGGCACCCAGATGTATAACAAAAAAAGAAAAATGAAGCTAATATCAAAGGTATATGTATATATGAACAAACACACGGGCCAGCGGTGGTGCGAGAGGAAGCCTCATCTCTGACCTGTATGCAAACACCAAGAGACATCCTCGAATTTTAATGAGACTTTACGATGGGACACTTCACACGCTGTGGCAGAATGGTGTGTGTGTGTGTATTATACACACAGATACCAAATGCAAAATACAAATAACCTGGCCCTAAAGTTGGTAATCAATGATACTCAGAGACTGTGAATATGAAATGTTACATACTTCCATAAAATAACTTAAAACTCATAAGTCACGGTATGTGTGCTGGAGGATTGACTTGGCTAACTTGGATATATAAAAATTTAAAAAACGCCCCCTTTCTCCACCTAACATTGGTCAGACCTCCTCATTATCCCATGCGCAACACCAGCAGGATATGAAAGCAAAAAGTCAGCACAGGTGTTAAGAACGACGCTACTGGTGTTATTCTGGTGCATTTCAGCCATCGGCACACGCGGGCACGCTCTGGGCACGTAGGACGGGCTCTGCCAGCGCACCCTCTGTTCACCAGCCGTGCCAGTCGAACGCCTGCCGCCATGCCGTCCCTCTAAGCCTGACGCAGACCAGGCAATCTGTTGACCTGCTACCGTACGCATATCGTCCGACCTGACGAGACTCTGCCCATCCGTCCTCATGCTCTTGAAGTTTGCCCATATCAGGCACAAGAGCTTATTAGCGTCAGCGAATCAATTTTGTTAAACAAAAGAGAATAATCCCATTTCTGCAACCAATAGTTTTGGTCTCACTCATATTTATGGAAAAGAGTTTTATTATAAAACGAACTTTATTTCACTCTATAATTACCAATTATAGGACATAATCCTATCCAAAGAACATATATCAATGTATATATTAAATTTAAAAGCAATATAGAGAAAGTACTTAATTATCTTTTTGCCTTAAATCTTAAATGCAAAATACTTCATACTTGTTGGTGGGACCTGTATTTTGTAAATGCAAATTTGTTCCTGTAAAAATCACATCAATTAGTCACGACATCTGCGGCTTTCTCACATAGCAGCCCGCGCGATCTGGAGAGTTCCGTCATGAACATATTACGATCGCGTGTTAATTGACCTTCATTAGCACTTGCATGGGAACGCTTTTACCATTCCGCTACATTTTAAGGCTTAAAAATATACAGCAGGTCGCGCAAATAAAATGAAAACAACAACAGAAGTGTCACCCGGCGGCATGCTAAGTTGCTTGTGCCAATTATGAAGTCCTGTGTTTGGAAGGTACTCGGAATAGTGTGCGATTGTCCAGAACAAACTGGGACACCACTCTCACAAGGTAGGCTCATTCACACTGTGAGCATGGAGCTGGAAGCCTGGGAAGGAAACCTCTCATGCAAGTGATACGCGATGACTTGACGGACTGGGCAATGCCGCCCTTTCGCTCCTCAAACTTCCCCCTGCCAACATATGCCTGGAAGATTAGAGTCGCGTCATCCTGCAAGACACTTTCCCAGTAGGAGAGGGATGCTGTGTCATTAGATTCAAACAGTTGCCCAGGATGGTAAACTTTTGCACTGTATTAACCTTGCTTAATAACCAATTAGTGCTGCCAGGCTATGGGGGGGT
>JAODUD010000015.1:13091871-13109595 GCA_026784285.1 Stomatorhinus walkeri | reverse complement strand
CCCCCCCCCCCCCCCCCCCCCCCCCCCCCCCCCCCCCCCCCCCCCCCCCCAGCACACAATGGGAGGCCAATCAATACAAACTTAAATAACTTAAATAGTTAGCGTGCAGCTCTATAACATATAAATACATTTTGATTCGGTGTATTTGTAATATTTTTGTTAAGAACTAACTAACAGTTTAAAGCGTAGGTATCTTAATATTGTTTGTAAGACACAATCGTTACACCATTGTTATGATTTTATGAGGTTAATGATTTTACTACTGGGCTTAAATATACATTGATAAAAAAAACTTGCTACTATTTTAGAACATTTTTATTTTATCTTTTACCCTGCAGAAGATCTGTATAAAGTACTGTCAAATAGGTGAGGATATGTTTGTAATAAACTATAATGCGGCTTAATGTCACGCTGGAATAATATTTGGGTAATTTCACTTCTTTCTTGTCCTAAACCCCAAGGCAATTCTCACCATCATCGAGGGATATGAAGGCTGGATAGCTACCTAATGTCCAATTCAATGTAAAATACTTAACTACTTACCAATTTACACTTTAACTCAATAATAAAGTTGAATAAAGTAGTTTGCTTACTAAGTGAACTTACATATCTTTCATATAAACTTTTACATTACTGGTTTAAAAAAAAAAAGGTACATACTGGAATATTTACTGCATGAGGCCAGGTTCTTATGAATTCTATTCTGCAATTACTTTTAAATGATTCATATTATGACAAAGTCCCCTATAGTCATTGGCTGACCTTCTAGGACTTATTTTTCTCGTAGTCATGATCCTAGGAGTAAATGAAATTTGTTAAAAATGCATATTGCATTTAGAAAAGTCACATGACTGTAAATGTATTGCTATTAATGTAATTGGAAACCGGCTACTCAATTTAAAACCTACATCTCCCTTTTTTTGTACTGCACAAAACTGCAGTGCTAATTTCTGACTGAACACCCAGCATGAATGCAAAGGACATACATTTTGTAAAGATACAGCCAACTAAATCTCTCCAGCTGGGCTTGGATGTAATGTGTGGTACACACAGGACGACTCTAATGGAGAATGGGTTAGCTGTATCATTATTTTTTCTTTGCATTATTCCTTATCAAGCCAGGTAATGCAAAAACCCGGCGACTGTCTGGTCAGCTAATACAGAATAACGTACCGATCGCAACGCTCAAATCTTTCATTGGCCACATTAGTGCGTCCCGTGAGCGTGAGCGTTCTGACACCTCAGGAGTGTCTGACTAATACAAAACGGCTCACTATAGAATAAAACACCGAGATCATTTAACAGGAAGCAGAGCTGAACGCTTCACGGTGTTGGCTGGAAATGAAGGGGAGAGAAAAAGCCATAAAGGTGACCATTTTTCATGGTTAGGAAAAAAGAGAACGTAAGGTTATGAATGGCAATAAAATCCTCAAATGAATCAAAGACATCCATAATGGTGGACATATTGCTTGGAGTAGCATCTAAAGTATGGAATTACTGGTTAGAGGAACGTGTGAAGTAAGCAAGCCGCGAGATGAACTTTAAACCGAAAAGATTAAATGATGACGGGACGATCAAAGTCGAGCAGTAATCGGGATCCTGCTTGTGCCCGGCATGGCGCCTGGGTGCTGAAAGAGCGGGCCAGTGGAGAACTTCCCAGCACCCGCTCCTCAGTGCAAGCAGGAAGAGTTAGAGGCGTGTGTGTGTGTGTGTGTGTGTGTGTGGGGGGGGGGGGATACCTGTGTCATCCCTCTTAAAGTGCGGTAAAAATAAAGAGGTGGGATATATGGTGGGCATCCGCGACAAATATGGATATCAGCAGGCTCCGGCTTCTTCCTGCATTATTTATTCAATAATTAAAATAACAAGAATAAAAACAGGCTGCGATAAAAGAGCCGCAGTGGGGAAGCCCACTAACAAGATACCCGAGCAGAAAGCTGTTCTCCCGACGCACCGAGGAGCGACTCCAAAGGAATTAGACGGCGAGGGGCGGGACGGCGGGGGGGTTTAAGCAGGTCAGCGCACAGCTTCGCACCTTTGAAGGGGGGAGGGGGGGTTCGGGGGCGTCACAGGCGACACTGCCGGCACGCATCACCGTCTCTCCCGTCCCCGGTTCAGATCGCACGCCACACGGCTGAAAGCATAAAGCATGTGCCCGAAAAAAACTGTCCGCTTTGAAACGGGTTTTTTTTAAAGGACACTTGGCACCGAGTCGGCTCTCCGCGGAGATCCGAAGTCAGCCAGTCACTCGTTTGGTCCCCCGGCGTCCCGAGCAAGCCGATATGAAAGCCAGAGGGGGCCGGCCGAAGCCCTTCTCCCCGAGTCTCCGCGGACTGGGGGCAGCGGTTTCAGTGACAGTGACAGTGTCAGACTGGGGGGGGGGGGCACAGGCCGCGGGCCGCACTGCTGCAGCTCTGCGCTTCCGTGTCTCAGATGTCTGTTGTAATACCCCCCCACCCCCAAACACACTTTGTGGCAGCCGCCCTTCCGAATTCTCCCACCGCAGAAAAGTCACGTTACACATGCAAGACCTCAGTTTGCCTCCATTACTGAAATTCAAAACCTAGAAGCAACTGCCGCAGCACTTAACATGTAATTTGCATTACCGTTTTCCGTGTGTCACCTAGCAAACCTTAAAAACAGGAATGGAACTAATAAAATAGTGATAGCTAACAGAAATGCTCACAATGGCTACACTGGAGGGTGTGACACAGTTTTCAGTTTTTACCAGAAGCTCCTGTGAACCGTGCTTAAGTTTTAAGCGTTACGACGAGCTTTCCCTACTTTGATATATACGGTAAACATAGCCGTGTGACTGCTGCAGCCCTGCGCAAACTAATTACATCTTAATTCCTTTACTAATAGAAGCTCACAGAAATAAAAATCCAAAGGGAAGCACGCTGTCTAACTGATAACCAGCAACTATTCAGTGCAGAAACTACCGCAGCCATAAATATGTACTGCCATACTATCTTGGATAAGAAATATTAATCACAAAGAAAATAATATAATAATTGCATGCAGCTTCATTTAATCACAGACACCCCTCTGATGCAAAAACACGCATAGAATTAAACTTCAACATAGAAAAGTCACAACAAAATTAAAAACAAGGCATTCATCATTTTAATCCCTTAAGGGCTTTGCATGTTTAACAAAGATCCAAGACGTAGAGCATGAAGAATCATAGAAAGCACCATCAATAAATATCAATGAAACTCAATAAAAGCAAGGGATATCTATCCATCCATCCATCTACCTACCCACCAATCTTTACCTATCCATCTCAAAATATCCATCCATCTGATTATAGAAACAGATAAAAAAAAAAAATCATGATTTCATAAGGGAAAAAATGGGAAATGAGTAACTTTGAAGACCCTCTACATATGAATTGCGTCTCTCCTTCCAGTGTACGACCCCTTTGCCGCTCAGCTTCTGCAATATTCTGCCCAGATCAACCATCTAAGGTTCAAACCTGGTGCTGTCTGTACTTCCAACCCCTGCACCCCCCTAACCAGCCCCCACCCTCGCACATCTCAAGATCCTGTTTTTTTTTTTTTTTTTGGATGAATCCACCTTGCAAAACTTTTGATCCCGCCACCCCCCCTCCCCGTCACACTTAACGTTCTCGTGTATCTCAAAGCAGAATAGCTGGTTAATAATATGAATTAGCAATATCAATCCAAAATGTATGTCTCCTCATCAGTATAAAAGCAATAAAAAAAGAAAAGAGCTCCTACGATAATCCTTAAAAGCATCTGCTAGCATTTGGTTCTTTCACCCGCTGACAGCTTGGAAAACCCCTTCCACCAATCTGGAAGCCACAATCTGACGCGCTAATAAGACGTTTTGCCAATTTCATATTCACAACAACAGTATCGGCTAGCTGGCTCTTTAATTTGGACGCTTCTTAAATCTCTGTCAGTTATCAGTTTACGTGTCTGGGCGTGTAGGGAAATCTCAGTGACAATCCGGCACGGCCTGTGTGGTGCCAAGGAGGACAGAATGGGATTAAGAGATAAAAAGATGTGGACTCACCGTTGTCGCTGTCGGACTTGTTTTCGAGCTCCGTGTCGGTCAGGGTGAGGGCCGAGTTCGAGCGGCTTGAAGGACACGAACCACGGCCCGACTTCACCCCCCTCCCCCACAGATGCATGGCCCGCTCCTGGGGCATCACCCCCTCGGTGTCGGCATCCACCTCGCAAACCCCGCCCACCGAGTAGCCGTGGTGGGGGAGTCCCATTTCCGCACAGAAAGCCAGGCCCCTCCGAGTGGCCGGCCCGCTTATCCCAAGCTGCCGCAGGGTGAAGTTCTGCCCTGTGGAAAGACAAAAACAGACAAAAAAAGTGAGATATCAGGAATGCAAAACAGAAACTATACTCTAAGATTCATCAGTCTCTCAGTCTCTATCTGCCTTTTGTACATCAGTGCATAGGAAACCTTATTTGTACCTTTCAGTCCAACATGCAACGCAATTGACAGCAGAACACAAAGGCACTCACAAGTCAAACAGGAAGTGGAAATAAAAACAAGGCTGAATAAAGCGTGATGTGCGGTATCGCCCCATCCATCAACGTGTACTATGCATTTATAAGAAAGCCGATTATAACTTAGCATGATGCTACACATTCTGTCTGTGATCATTTGTAATATGATAAGGTATATACCCTACAGACAGGATGGCACATGCCTTCTCCTGTCTCCATTTGGGGTCGAGCACGCTACTTATCCGCGGTGAGCCACGCCGATTTGTTAGCTGTCGATCTGCAAGGGCCTCTTGAGCACCAGAACAATAAAAGTCGACAGGTAAATGGCAAGGCGTCACGCGATTCTATTCTCGGGCCCCGGGCAACGTGGAAACCCGTGACTCAAAGTAAGTTGTGAATCCACGGAGACGCCACTTTTGGGCAGGATTATCTCGGCTAATCTGAAAACTTAAAGATAGAGGCCAGGCTCCTGTAAACAACATTCTAGCACGGTGACTCTTGGCTGGGCTGAATAAGGGCCCTTTCAAAGAAGAGGGGACCACTGAATAGCCGGCCATTCCTTACTGTCCCCGCGCACCTCACAATGCACAACGCAGAGCCCGATTCGCTTTCACTTCTAAGCCCTTTTGTAACAAACAATTCAGCTCTGAACAACAGGCTGCACATTCTTTCATCACCTTGGTTACGTACTTTAGGCAGTACGCTCAATATGAGAGCACCTTATAAAAAAAGCATATTTGCTTTGCCCCTGCATTTTATTAGGCTTATACCCAGTTTTTAAAACGGTTATAAAATAAAAAAAAAAAACTAACATTTTTTGGAGACAAAACTGTTTTTTCCCCCCGTGTTCTGTATTCATCATAAAATATTTCTTCACAAGTAGGGTAACATCTTACAAAAGAAAAATTAAAAGTGATTCATGCCAATATCTTAGTAATTATTAACCACACATTTCACACAACACAATACAGTAATTGACAGTCAAAATGAAGCCAATGTTCTTATTCCTAAAAAAAAAAATTCTGTGCAAAGACTGTAAACATAGCTCAGTGTATGTATGGTAAACTGAGTAAATATTTTCACTTAGGCACAAATAACTGATTTCCTCAATTTTGTTAATGTTGATTGCATAGTTAGAGCTAGAAATATGTATACTTTGTAGTTCAACATAATTTGAAATGTTTACATTACTTCCAAGATATTTTAGCAACAAAATAATGAATTAAGACTACTACTATTGCTACTAATACTTGTACTATAAGTAAAAAATAATGAATAAAATAGTAATAATAAAACACGATCTGTAATTTTTAAATCATAACTTTAGAACATACATTTAATTATACTGTAAAAACGGCAAAGTTTTACATCTACAGATGGAAAAGGCAAATGTTATCTAAATATGATCCATCCATCCATCCATCTCGCATGCTGCTTTGCCAATGCATGATAATGGCGTCTATTTAAACATATATTGAATAATAAACTTAGTCATTGAATCAAACTTCTTTATATTAAATAGTGTTTCTATTACAAATTACCTAAATTCTGACAGTAAATTCCCTTTTCACTGGCCTTCACAGAAAAAAAAACATCTTAATGGACTTAATTGGTATAATTATGTGCATCAGAAAAGCATATTAAAAACACATGTCCCTGCTTGCATTCTAACCAATATATCTGGATCACCTAGCTTGCTTAATGGTCTACACCATTCAGAAATAAAAATCTATATAAATACCATGCATGTTTATACGCTCCTTAAAAATGCACGTAGATGTATTTCTTTAAGATACATTAAAATATCTTCATATATATAAATTTAAAACATTTGAAGAAATTCCCTGCTGGCACGTTGCCCTTTAGGAAAGTTAGACCTTTGTGATCTATACCGTAGCAACTGAGGGGTACATCTGGAGGTAATCTGATACAAGATCTAGCTGAGTGCTGAGTAAAAACGGAGTTACATCAGGAATGCATTAAAATCACACTCAGAGATGTACTGTCCTCTTTCATTACAAAGATATTAAGTGGCAACTACAGTACTTACCGCTTCTACTACGTTCAGGATGAAAACAGGATTGTGCAGGATTGTTTGCAGATTACTGGTCTGTACTGTAGGTTTCTCTTGCAGCCATTCGGACATGTTCAGGTGTGTACATGTCCATTCAACGTTGCAACCGCAAACACGTTGTTTGTGTGGTGCGTTTTCCAATGAATCATTGTGTGAAATTATCCAACTATGACTTTTAATATTGAAATGAGGGGAATCAGCATAAAATCAGCACAATGCAAAGCGGCACACAATGCAAAGAGTATGGTATGTAGAGTTTTCACTTTGGAACAAGACGTTTCACCATGAAAAGAAGATCAACTTCAAAGGACTAAATCAATACATCGTGATGTGTGTTTGGGAGGGATTAATTTGATGTTAGGGCAATAACTCCCAAAGCACAAATCTTTACATCGGCTGCTATTGTCCACAAACAAAGTCATTATAAACTATTAGATTAATTATATACTGACAGAGCTCAGAAACTCCTGAGATGAGATCTCACAAAGGAGTGATAACAACAAACAACAACAACAAAACAATGAACAAACAAATATGATTAGGAAACTTTTCAATTAAATGAAATGGAAATCAATATACAGTGGGGAAAAACATGTTAAACACTAACATGTTATTTCAATAAAATATTTATGCAGCAATAACAGGGCTACACTGAAATCAATAAAATCAGTACTGACCGGACATCGAATTGTTTTCTACTTATATTTGTGTATAAAATCACTTCCTTCCATTATAATTATTGGCAGGAATATTATATTATACTGCCACTACTACTACTACTACTACTACTACTACTACTACTACTAACAATAATAATAACGATGATGATAATGATGATCAAAACATATTTACACCTGTTAATTAGATCTTGACTTATGAGTGTTTATTTTTCATAGGACATTTAAAAAGCGAGATAAAAGAAATGAGATGATAAAGTTCCACAAATGGGGCAAATTCGTTGCCTGCTGTTACGAGGACATCACAGTGAACAGAAGTGCCCCCATCCCCCCTGACCCCCCCAATCCCCCTCCACGTGTTTACCAGCTGGGTGAGTCTACCTGTTGTATTGAACATTTCTGGTATCTATAATTCTCAATTCAAGATGAAGCTTCTTGACACATTTACATTTTTTAAAAAAAATTTATTTTCTTTTTTGCATTTTATGATTTTATTTTAGTAAACAGAAGTGGAAAAAAATCCAACTACTCCAATACACAATGGCAACGCACGTGCAAAATAACATTCATGAAGGAGGGGTCGAGGCACTAACCTTGCTGGGGATACTCGTCGGCCTCTCTGTGAACCATCTCCTTCATTCGGTTTCCGTACAGGAGCCGGGAGGAGTCATGATCGAAGGCTTTGAGCGTCTCGCTGGAGCTGTAGGACTTCTGCGTCGGCACCCGGCACTCGTCGCCCTCGGAGTCAGCGGAGTTGCCTGCGCCGCGGCGCTCTTTGTCTCGTCTGCTCTTTGTCAGCGAGCAGTATGGCCTGCGTTCCTTCACATCCATGCTGTGGGCATGCCGCGCTCGGCGCTGCAGGGCTCACCGGAGTCTCCACCCAGCACGCGCCTCAGGGTGCACCTGGTCGAACAAAAAGCAGCCGTCGGTCACGGAGCACTAATCGCCACACTTCATCTTCAAGGGTTCGCAAATCCCCGTTGAGGCGTCCGTGCAAGTGCTCCAGAAGGCTGGTTTCCTGACCACGGGCCAGACTTTAGCCAGACTTCTTGCTGTTTTGCTTGAACGGACATTTATATCCAATGAACGAAAACCAAACCTGACTTACACCCTATATTTGCATTACCTTATACTAAGCAGCTTATAAGAGCATAATCATTTTTAATTACTTGTATCCTCCCACAAAAAGAGCTTCTAGACAAAAAACATCAATACAAAGAACTTCTCATTTCAAATGTTTATTCTGTAAAAACTAGCGTTATAGTGTGTAGTACTCATTAACTCATTTTAAGGAGTAGCCAGTGTGCATTACAAACATTCCTTGGACATTACACAATCCATTAACAGGGAGGAAAAAGTGGCATGATTTAGCAAGACACTTATGATATTTAACAGAAATGAAAAAAGGCAGATCCCCGCTCACCATTTTTTTAATGGTAGGCAAGGAAAAAAAAACAGATTTAGACAGCGGTACTGCAACCGGAATTCAGGTAAAGGTGATTTCATTCAGGCCTTTTGAGAGGTAAACGCACGTTAATGAGTTTCAGATTCTGTCGTTCGTGGAAAACGGTAATTCGTACTTTGCAGCCTAAACCCCAGTCATGCCCTCGAATTCCACACATTTTTTTTTTTGTTTCTCCCCCTTAAAAATCTCAGAGCCTCTCTCCCCACAGCACCTTTGTGTCACTGTACGACCACCTAGCATTGCAGAAAGGAGAGCGATAACCAGAGGAAGCTGCCGCTAAACGTTTCCAGGTGCTACCTAGGGCTGGCGAATGAGCAGGGACACAGATAACAGACGCGCTAATGCCAAAAAAATAAATTTAATTAAATATTCCAAAACACCACAGCACAACACCTCTGTCGTAATACTACCCACTTACAAGGGCGATATTATGCTACATTTTCATCCCGGATTCATCTTTTATGTCATGAACTGAATAATGTGTGGAAACTAAACTGAACAAAGCTTATATTATGCAAATGTAATGTCCTAATGATGGTAATAGCTATGATGTGGAATTGCTTTGCATTTTTTATGTTCAGTTTTCTGAAAACGCACTAAAAATAAAGAACATGATTCAACAATAACTAATAATAAATGTATATATTTGTCACAAATACCCCGAAAAGATAAGCAAAGTTTGTTTTACCCAGGCTGATGGCGGATAAGAGACCATCTTCATCTCTTCTACATCCACCTCCCGCTTTCATCACACGTGTTCTATGCAGTGTTTTATTAGGTTACAGACCGTTGCGTTGGGGGATTTTGACCGTTGCTCCATGGAGAATTTCCTCAGTTCTACCAGATTTCTTTGTTGTTTTTGTGAGCTGCTTTCCAGAGTGCAAACCGAAAACATTTGGATTGAGGTTTTACAGTGGGCGCGATGCTTTTCTCAGCATGTGCCTCGAATTTGCTGTGACAAACGTAATTCTCATGAACATGCCTGTAAAGCCCCACCCTCCTTTCATCTGACCTCAAGACACAGTCCCGTTTGTCACCGAGATGAATCTGATAAATCCATCCATTTCTTCTAGCAGTGCCTTCAGAAATGATTTGCCCCATAACCATGTCCTGAGCAAGACATTTATGCAGCTCATATCAAATAGTTTTTGAGACATCATTTTTGAGGACACCTGACACGGAGATCATATTTTTAAGAGTGTATTTGGCTTTTCTCACTGCTGATCCTCTTCCACGTGCGACCCTGACCTCCTGGATTGCCACTATAATGGAAACAATCTTTTTACACCTGTCACCTGCCTTGTATAAATCAAAGACCATTCATCCATTTCTCAGAAGGTTCCCTGATTTTTTTTTTTTGAATTATGTTCTGAAGAATATACCAATACCACAAGACCCAAAGATAACTTACAGAACATTCTAGGTACTGTGTAAATATAGAGAGAAAAGAATTGATCACATTTATTATTAACAAAGAACTACTTGTGTACTTCAGTTTTTCGAACACCACAGTACTACATATCATAGAAAAACAGTTTACTGAAACTAAAACTGAACTTTCTTCTGCGTAACGTGAAGATGGAGAGAGAGAGAAATTGAGGCTTTATGTAATTAATCAAATGATATGGCAGAGAATGTAAATAAATACTGCTATTACCTTTACAAGGTTGTCAGGAACAGCGTGCTTCATTCTGACAGCAGTATTAACTGATTAAAACAACAGAAAGCTTACCTTTAAATCTTAGACAATTACTGCATTTGCCACTATTGATTACGGTATCTTTTACTTTGCTGAGATAAAAATGATTTACAATTAGGATATTTGCTCCAAATCTTCACATTTAGAATAATTATGTTATACTTATTGCGTCTGTAATGTCTAAGACATGTTAGGGAAAAGCATTTGCTAAATCAAATATAAAATGTTTTGTATTTGATATGTTTTTTCTTCTACATATAGACGCTGTCCCTGGCTATTCCCAAATATGTATTAAATATATATATAATTACATTTAAGATTAAAATACAAATTGAGCAAAATATATGTAAACACGCTAGCAAATCCATCAGGACTAGACTGGATATTCTCAATTGTTGAGGAAAATGCATCAATAAAATGTATTGATTTGTGCCCGTCACTGCAAATGATTACAATAGTCAGCAACAAATGTTGTTTTGCACAAATAACTTACTGAAATAATTTTACAACTAGATATGTGCCTCTGGTTAAAATAGTTGTTTAACATGCATTACCTACAGAGACATCTTGATGGGGGGTGACAGAAACGCAGTCTATCGCGTTTGATCAGTGTCACATGGTAAGCAATATAATCCATTAATTAATTCATGTTTTCCTAAGATCTTCTCATAAGCATCATATCCGGCTTTCAGCGTGAATAAAACATCCCTAAAACAAATATCATAAGTCAATGGAAGCAGATAAAAGGCTCTTCTCAGCTTGTGTCTATTTCAGCATTTTCATTATAAAAAAAGCTTGTTTTGTTCTTTGGTTGTCCATAAATGGCAACAATGCCTATGTGAGAATATGTCTTGAACAGACGGTTATTTGCTAAGAAATGAAAAATTCAATAAAAATACATCAAACGTTGCCATGACACTAATGTTGACATTTTTGATAGGTGTGCAAACACCGACAGTCCCTGTCTGCATGTTACTCCATTGCCCACGACAGCCACCAAACAGCAGCTATCGCTAATGTGCTCGTTCATTTCCTATATAGTTTCTCCCAAGCTAAAACATGCAATCTGGGCATGGAGAGCTGCTCTCAGTTTGCCCCCCCCCCCTTCCTGAAATAGCGCTGGCCACTCCAGGAGCCAGTCACCCGGGAAACATGTTAAAAGCAAGCAGAGCAGAAGCGACGGAGGCCATGTGCGTCCGGATCCATTCGAGGAAGTGAGACCGAACAGTTACACTTGGTGGGTGCTGTTCTGAGGGATCTGCGGCCGTGGCACACAGTTACCCGGGATGATTACTCCCACTGTCTGCTTAAATGGTAGGTCACTAAGAACACCCACCCATGCGACCCCCCCCTTCAGGCTGACAATTCTCAAGGGAACTCAGAAGCACCTATGTCAGAAGTAATCCTTTTTATTAAATATAGCCATTTATCAATACCTCTAAACCTTTCATCTTCATTTACAGCTAAAACACAATTGTTTACAATTTATATACTTGAAAATTATTTGACCTTGATGACCTGTAAACATTCATTAAGTTTTTTACCCTTTTGATATTTTTTTGCTCTATATGTTAAACTAAAAAATACTTAAAAAGAAAAAAAAAATTTTTAGTCCTGCAATTTTCAACAATTTTAGTCCTGAAATTTTCAACAATTTCAGTCCTGAAATTTCACCTGCCTTTATTCTTTATTATTTGATTAAGTCCATTTTTTGTTTCCCGAAAAAACTAAACAATGACACTTATTTTAAGTAGAGAAAAACATTTTTCCCCCCACACTGATAGTTCAAGAGCATATTCATTACAGTACCACCAAAATAAAACGTCTTCATTTATAACGCTCATTAATCAATAGCTATAAAAGGGAGAGGGAATGCTGTAATCAAAATGGACGTCTGCTGTCAGCAGACACAATAACCAAAATCAACAGGGTGACTCCAACCATTCAGACAAAGACAAAAAGAATTTAAAAAAAATCTCTCTTTCAAGCTCATTTCCAGTGACCCACATTCTTTATGTAACGTAATGGTGCATTTTGTTGAAGCACATCCCACTGGAGAATTACCTGCTGAAACTGCAGATCTTCCGCACTGCGATCCTTTCATAATTAGATTTCATAAGATAGGTGCTAAATATGAGCTTGAAGGCCATCGGACCACGCGGCGCGTAAATAAAAGACAGTAGGAGGAGGCGTCAGCTATAAGGCTGTGACGGACGGCACACCGTCCCCCTCCGTCGAGGTGCGATTCGGCCTCTCGCGGCTCGAGGAAGAGATCAGCGGAGGTGAAATTGCGTCGCAGCCTGAACATGTCCGAGGCAGAGCCTCCACCACCTTCAACAACAGCAAGCTTTCACTCTCCTGAATAATTCACCACACCGGTCCACTCTGTTATTCTGTGTTGTCGGCGCAGGGAGGAGAGAGACAAGGGTATCTTTCTTTCATTACCCGATGCCTCTCCCACCCTACTTGCAGACTCAAATGAATGCTGCCCCCATTGTCTCGTACACGTTTGCCTGGCCCAATGGTAAACCAGGCCCCGGCATCCCATAGTGAAAAGCACAGCTACATTTGGTGGTAGAAGGAATCTGACCTTTTCAATCTCTTTATTCAAATTCATTTGTGGATATGGTGCCTCTTATTTTGTTAAGGGAAGTCAAAATAACGAGGAAGATCGTCAGACGACGGTTTAGTCAAACTTCATTCAGGCTTGAAGATGCAGTCAAGCAAGGGTAACACTTGTTTATGGTGCTTTAGAAACTGTTGTGACAAACAACTGACAAATGTCGATACAGATGAATGTCAATACAGTCAATTAACAAGTGCAGTTGCTTCTGAAAGGTTATTGTATTATGTGAATGCATGACTTTTAAGTTACAAAGGCATTTATTACATTGATTAGTCTTTAAAGATACTTGAATGCATTATATTGTACCAGAAAGAACGCAAATCATATAAACTAATAATGAATACTACTTATATTTTTGATACAAAGGAGGTAAAGTCCCACAAATTTGTGCTTATACGTGACAAAACTCGCGCACACACTCAGACATATCAGGTATTATTGAACTGGAGCCATGCAATTCTTTTCATAGAAAATACAACAATAAGTTCTGCCAGAAATCAAATAAGACAGACACAAAACGAGAAGACAAACTCTCCAGTGAACAGGAAGCACAACAGGCCTGTTTCCAGCATCCATTTCTCTAACTTTGGCTGGACCGGTGTCTACGCTAGCTAAGCACTTTGCTATAAATTCCTTGTTCTCGCATTTACGAAGTGCCACGATTTCTGCGTTGATTATAGCTACCCACGTCACATATATCAGTATAAGGTGTTCACATCTTACCCCATTTGCTTGAAATAAAGGAAAATGCCTGAAACGACAGATGACAAAGATCATTTTGCGATACAAATTATCTGTGTGCGCAGACAGGAACCTTTGTTAATTGGCAGAACGGGCACAAGATGGGACATACACTACATGAGAGCTAAAAGCTACTCTGCCGTGGCGATTAAATGTCCTGGGCTCTCCTATACTGCAACTGAGACCCCAGCGGCTCTGCTGACAGTGTTCCTCTCACCCTCCAGCTATGCTGCACTGCAAAGCCCAGACGGTTCATCGCATTCAACCAGCCCCTAATAAATAGCGATCGCCCTCTAATTCGGTGTTTCCCAATCCAGTCCTTGGGGACCCACAGACGGTCCACATTTTCCATCCTACCGGGAGCTAGGAGGGAGCAAAAATGTGATCTGTCTGGCAGGGAACTGGGAGGGAGTAAAAACATGGACCGACTGAGTCCCCAAGGACCGGATTGGGAAACACTGCTCTAATTTATCGGCCGTAACCAGAGCCGCAGTCGGCGGCTGGGCTAATTTCCTGCAGACTTAGTCGGGAAACACGCCCTGCTGTCACACCAGCTAATATAAGACTCCCCGTTGTTCAAACGCCATACTGGCAGACGGACAGCACGACGACATGAAGGCCCCTCGCAGCTAATTTGCTCCATTTAAAATTTTTCTATTACTCTCCAGCATCCATTTGAGGGAAGCAAAATACAATCCATCATACAAGCTCTATTTAATTAGCAGACCATGTTGTGACTTTTGATGCATAACGTCGTTTAATATGGAAAACAGGTCTGTGGGCTCCACAGATCGCTCACCAGCTCACATACGAAGACTTCATAAGGAGACACTGACTCATCTAATTCACATGGTCCTAGTGAAACAGCAGAAGGCCTCATGGTTTCCATCTCACCTCAAACTTTGACTTGCGTGATCTCCTACTCCACCATATGCTCAGTAACACAGTAACAACAAAATAGACTTTAAATATCCACAAAAGAAGAATCCACATCCCTGCTGATCCACACTCCAATCTGCTCTATCAACCATCAATATCTTTAGTCAAATGAAAGAAGCAGTTTAATGATACTCCTCACAGAGGGACTGTCCAACAGGTGCCGTGAGTTAGTGGCAGAGGAAGTTACTCACAAAAGTAATCCATTACGGAGGTGGAGAGTTCAGGTCCAGAAAATACAAATCCAGACCAAGGTTTTGTTTCAACCAACCAGTTAAGTATAAAGAGTCACATTCACAGAGTGCTCAACTGGTTGGCTGAGAAAAAGCCTTGGTTTGGATTTGGACTTTCTGGACCTGAAACTTCCACCTCTGCAAAGGGTTGCTTTAGTGAGCAACACCAGTTACAGTCCCATAAGAGTGTGGTGATGAGGAGCATCAGACAGGCAGGTAGGAAACAACTTCAGCCAGATTTTTCAGTCACCTATACAGATAAGTAAATACAAAGAGTCCAGCTTTCCAAACTTCCAAATGTCCAACTTTTCTGCCACGGATTTAAGCAGGACTACATGCTAAAGAAATGGTCAATGAAGGAGCAGAAGAGGTCTGCAGCAAACTGAGAAAAGCCTATCTTAGAGAGACCTTTTTACCCACAGAAGACATGACAGAAGACCGCAGCACACAAACACGTGCAACACTTTCTGCTCTGTTTGTTGTTACTATTCCCAGGGCTGTTGGGCAGTCAGGTGACCTTCTGAAGCTTCTTATCAAACTATGGAGCGCTCCTTTGTTTGCGCCATTTCCTCTATTATGACAAATAAACAAACAATAATGAATCTTGTGGCTCTTATTCACTATTCATTTACACTGTTGTTTGATTCATTGTTGAGCAAACCATGTTGGTAAAGGACCTATATAGAAATGAACAATTGAAAATAAATTGTTATTAATGTTACAGCAAAAAGCCAAAACTCAAACATTAATGCAATTTACTTTCTTCTCTCTGCTTGAGACCATTATTCAAGGAAACTATGTACTGTGCATGTATGTACTATGCACTTAGCAATCCTTTTCCATCATTCTTTATGTTGAGATGTAACAAAGAATGACATGTCACATGACACACAAACATATGTCACATGACACTAAACTGAAGGTGTGAAAAGGTCCTCTCTTGATCAGATCTAGTCCGAGGCCAACTTAATGGCTAAGGATAGGGTGAGACTGTGGACAACAACCGTGGGTGAACATAAAGTTATACAAAGCCACAAAAAACAAGTAAACAACTTGTATGAACTATAATCTGGATTGTTTGAGAATTATTTTTGTGTATATTATTTTTCATGCTTTTCGCTGCATTTGCTAAAAAAGAAAAATGCCGTCTTATAAACTCAGGGATCAGCTTCATTTTCCAGCAGGTGGCCCAACAATTTTTACCGTAGATGTTTCAAAGCATCAATATATGTGGAGGCAATATATTTTATATTTCAAAAATGCATTTATGCACTATAAAAGGTGTATACATAAGTATACACAAACGGATCAATAATATACAAAATCATATTAGACTGCATGGTGGTGGAAACTACGTGAAATTGCTACCACATAAAGGATACAATTATCTTTCTAAGTCAATTACTGGAAAAATCATTCAGCTGATATTTTCATAAGGAAATAAACCTGTCCAGGACTACATATTAAAATACTAGACTGGACTAGATTTTCAGCATTACTTACAATAATATGCACTCTTACCTGTGCAGAAAGAAGAATTGGAAGATACAGAAGCCTTGCAAGAAGGTGAAATTTTGACAGAAAACAAATTAATAAAACATATTAGTATTATGTAAGCCAAATGCTTCAAGCAAAACTTCATATAGCAACTGATAAACAATCGACATTTAACCTTGCTGGGATTTGGCTCAGGGGTACAGTCAGGACACACTTCCTTCCAATTTGGGGAACCGATACGGCAATAAAAGTATCTTGGCGGAAATGGAGGGGGATTGTGTGACATTTTAACAGGTTGTAAGGGGGCGGACAACTGAGGTTTGTGCAAAGTTTAGTAAAAACAAATGCATAAAAATAGACACAAAATACTGTCCCGACTTCCACACATTATACAATTAACGGCAGTATTATTAACAGAGACGCCTCATTACAGTGTGTTTTTGTATTTCCATACTTACGGTGATGGTAAATGTGCAGTGAGCCGTTTCAGTGCTAATTATACTGTCTATTATTACAATGAAAATTAACCGTTAAAACAATGGCTACGTAATTAATTTGTTAAACCACCTGTTTTAGGTATTATTTCAAATTCTCCTGATACTGTTTTATTCTTTTTAATTCTTAAAACAAATGGTCTGTGTTACATTTTCTGGAAATGAAAAAGCAACCTCTTTATTAAGTTTTTTTTTTTTAATCAAAACTGCATCACCATGGGAACGTTTGAGAAAGCGGCAGCTACAAGTGAAAAATCAGAGCCAAATTGTAGCTTCTCTCTAGCATGGTTTCTTCCTGCTGTAACATGCCCAGCACAAGTGTTCCTGGATAGAATGTCTCCACTGTCATCAGAAACCAGGCAAAACACACAGAATTAAATTTGTCTGACTCCTGCCTATCACTTTCTGAGTTTAAGTAACACTGGCAATTTCTGTGTGAAATCAAGATCGCCAGAGCAGGACCTCAATTCTTTGCTAAAAGGCAAACAGAAGCGGGTGATGAAAGGTAGCCTGAAAATAAAGCAATCATGAATTCGTTCTTAACATCTCGTCAGCAAACCGCTGTTTTCGTGCTACATTTCTGAAATGATAGTACTTTCCTTTCAGAACACATCAGCCTATACATATTAAATCAGTTTAAACGATGTTGCTGATTGCAAGTAGTCTACTGTAGGAGATTTCAGTTTTTGGTTAAAAAAAATATAGCAGGCACTGGAGAAGATAAAACCATGCAACTCACAGCACAAAATATTCAGTCACAGAACCATTTTCCATAATGTTAAAATACTAATA
>JAODUD010000015.1:13049210-13082867 GCA_026784285.1 Stomatorhinus walkeri | reverse complement strand
GGGGGCGGAGCCTAAGGCAGGCAGCACAGAGCTATGGATGGGAGGGGAGGGGGCGGAGCCTAAGGCAGGCAGCACAGAGCTATGGATGAGAGGGGGCGGAGCCTAAGGCAGGCAGCACAGAGCTATGGATGGGAGGGGGCGGAGCCTAAGGCAGGCAGCACAGAGCTATGGATGGGAGGGGAGGGGGCGGAGCCTAAGGCAGGCAGCACAGGGTCATGGACCAATGAGGACCATCTGTGGATCCCCAACGACTGGGTAGAGAAACACTGTTATAGATCAAATCAAATCACCTACCTGAAGTCCTTAGCACAACACTGGAGGAACATGCAAGCTCCACACACAAGGAGGAGGAAGGGGTTTCAAACCACCAACCCTGGAGGTCAGAGGCAACAGTGTTACCCACTGAGCCAAAATACTTTCTTATAAACATCACAGGATTTTGATTTACTTCTCAAGTGTCTGCTGCATGCCGACTAAAGACACCAACAAAAGCAAGTCAGACTAACTGAAGCTGCCCCATGTCTGAGAAGCTGTATATAAAAGCACCGTGGCCGAGATTAGGATCAACTGAACAAGCCAAACAAAGATCGCGCCAAGGAAATGTGCTATTGTCAGACTATGGTGACAGAGTGCCTCGATTCTGTCAAGATAAGCTTCCAGAGTATTCACCCAGTGAATTTTAAGGGAGCGTTTAGCAAATGTTTATTACTGCTAGTTTGGAACAAGATTGAGGAAAATTCTAGGTCAGGAAGAATATAAAGCCCAGACTATGACTCGCAGAAGCTAGCGATAGTCCAAAATCACGTTTTTAAAAATATTCTTAAAATGACTTTGCTGTGTCAGCTTTGCCTAAAGGACGGGCTCACAGAACCTATCAGCAGGAAACGCTTAATATGCTTAGATTTATTGTATTTTCTACAAAACATAAAACATGTTTTTTTATATATATATATATATATATATATATAAATACTGCACATTATAATGATTACATTATTAAATTCTTATTTAAGGATAATATGATACCTGGCATGCGACTGAAAACAGAGCCTTTATTGTACAGGTGAAAACACATTTAAATGAGTTTTTATAATAATCTACAGACACTTTTCCCCAATCTGGTCCTCGGAGACCCACAGACAGTCCATGGCAAAAATGTGGACCGTCTGGCAGGGAGCTGGGAGGGAGCAAATATGTGGACCGGCTGTGGGCCCCCGAGGACCGGACTGGGAAACACTGGTGTAAGAGAAATGAAGCCTGTCATCTGTGTCAAGAAATCTTCTGATTTACAATGTTTCTCACGCCAACTTCTGCAATATGGAAATACAGGTTAGCATCTTATCAGCATTTCTGGAAAAAAATAGACCGTAATAATGCTGCACCACAAGTCATGTTTGACAAGATTCTACATAAAAAAAGCATTCACAGTAGACCCTAAATCCATGTTCGGAAGGACAGTGGACAGGATTTTAAAAACTACTTCATCTGAAAGACATTACCCTGTCAATGAAACATTAAGTTGCAAGGAAATGCAGAACAGAACTGATCACAATATCTGCAAGAGGCAAAATGCTTTTTTTTTTTCATGAGTTAAACTGCAATTAACAAACATAATCTTGCAAAATAATACAAAATTTAGAGACTTTAAAGGCAAACATTTTTTTTCCATTTTGTTCAACTAAAAATGTTCAATTTTGTTTTCAATTGGTGGCGTTATTCTGTACTTTTCCACACCTTTCATTACTGCCTAATTAGAAACACTCTCTCCCTGATGCAGAGCTGTAAATAATGCCACTAACAAGTGGAGGATGAAAATCTATATTAATCGCGAGACTTTCAAGTGCAAACTATTTTACACACTACAGCAATCCACAACATTATTAGGCCCCCACAATAAAATTTTATGGACCTTCCTAATTGATGTGAACGTGTATTTCATACTTGGAAAGTATTGAGTCCTCAAAGCCCCCCCCCCCCCAGAATATCACACACAGGGTCTGCACCTCTGGCCTCCACGCGTGGCTCAGATCGTCCAAAGTTTGTACTGCCTTTGAGGTTTAAGATGGCGCCAGCCTGATTTGCCAACGTCTACCTCGCCTGAAGTTCAATTTGCATGGGGTATTTCTATTGAGAGTGCACCATGAATCCAGCACATTTTAAATCACTTCCTCCTTTGTAGGAGCCTCTTTATTTGCAAGTGACTGCAGAGATTTAGACAAAGTGTAGCGGGTCCTCTGCAAGCCCCAGTCATTACCCTTAGCGTGAGCATTCTGATTGAAAAGATGACCTCTATTTTTCTTGTGGCATTGTTACGTTTATCTGGGACACAGACAATCAACTACACATCATCAAGAGCACTAAGAGAAAGTTATTCACAAATTAGTCTTTCAACAGCACAGTACTTTTAATTTAAACTCTTTGAATTGCACATTTATAGTTTAACAAAGGCTCTGATTGCGGACAATTCACTGAATGGCTCAAGAAATAATTATCTGCCCCAGCAACCACAGAGACAATAAAGGAAGCATTAACTTACACATTTTTTTTTCTGGAGATGGGAGTATTTTTCTTTTAGTATCTAGAAAGTTTAAGTTCTGATGACTGGAGACCGCATAAAACCATCTGACAGATGTCCAACATGAACGTAATATGTTGCGGCTTACGTTTCAATTTTGGAAGCAGGATGGATTTCCCTGTCTTTAATAAATGGGGCGACATCCAGAAATCAGCGGGTGGGGAGGGGTGGCACTAGCCATTACAAGTCTACAGAAGTGCTCCTTAAAGACGCCTTTCACACACGTACAATGTTAACTGCATTAACGACTGCTTTATCTGGATATTAAATTACACTAGCGGGGAGGGGGGGGGGTGTTCCACAAAGCAGGATTTCTCAGTAGCTGGGTTAACTTAACCTGGAAGTCGGTTGTCCAATAGAAATGCTCCTCACCTACTCTCTTATTGGACCATCAAGGCATCTAGCGCAAGTTAATCCAGCTAGCTGAGGTATTGCACTTCATGGAACACCCCCCAGTGTTACATTTGTTACATTCTGATAGGCCAGGTCTAATACAGTTAAGGATCAGAATGCTCCACCCTTGGAAAAAAACAGGGGACAAAACTTCTATTCTGAGTCATAGAATCACCTCATCTTTGGCATATGATCACAGGCTTAAGTAATGCCTGAAATGTTACAGATGCCAGAAAAAAGCAGGCTAAGTATGAAATATTCTGTCTATGAATATTTTTGAAAATAAAAATTACAAAAAAGTTTTTCCCCCTTTTAATTCAATGTGAAATCTTAAAAATCTAAAAAAAAAGAACCTTGACGCTGTTTCACGAAACACTGGAACAATAATGCATCTTGAAGTGAAAGTCATACACAGGAGTGCCAGTGATTATTACATCACTTTTGCTGCTTGGAGACAGCTGCCTGGTAACATGTGCAATATTTGCCACCATGTTGCCATTGAAGGTTCCATGTACGTCTTGTACTCCGGATCCGTTGTTTAGTCTTTCAAAACCGCGCAAGGAAAACATGCAGGTAGAATGTCAACATTCCTTTTGGACAAGTATTCAGTCAGCAGACCAGCAGGTGGTAATGGGCCAGTCGCAGCCTCATTGGACAGCCCGCTGAGAATATCAGACCAAGGTAGAATCCAGTAACTACTGTAAATGCTCCTCCCCATACAACAGTCACATCCGTCTACCACATCGCAATAAATGCCAACTTTTGATTTGGTAATATTTATACGTAGTACATTCCATTGTCATGATGTAAACTACTGAATGTTTGCTCTTCTTTGTATCTAAAGGGAGAGCTGCTCTGCAGTTTAATTTTTTCACGGTGAAATGGCAATAAAATGCTTCTTATTTTAACAATATTACCCCTCCATACAGTCAGTTACATATAATTAAAATAATAAGGAACATCTAATACACATTTTATGCAAACAGAAAGTCTGTAACTTTATTAAAATCACCACCACCAATAAAAATAACACTGCTAATATATGGCATTATTAACACACATCAACCTGATCTTTTTAGCCATGCCAATGATAGGATTTTTTAAGCACAAAGCCATCACCCACTGATTTAATATTATAGCTACACCAAAGCAGTGACAGCGGCTTTTGATTCGCGTTATATTTACCTCTGGCTATTTCATGTGCCCATCACTCATCGTGCCTATAAATCGCTGCCCCCCACACCTGACTTTGACTTTCGTCAATCGCCGGAAAAGCGCAATTTGGAACAATCTGTGGTAAATTTGTCAGCAGCTCACACCTGTTCCGGCAGCTGGAAGGGCGAGCGGAGCCCAGATTAAAGCCAACCACTGGGAGAGACCGCTGAGCGACTGTGTCAAGATGCTGCGATTTGCCCTCCATCAAATGCACTAACCTGGTAGCTCTAAACGCTGAACTTTGAGATGCACCAAATAAAACTTTCCTGCAAAAGAATCAATAAGTGTGCAGGGTGTATTAAAAAAAGAAAAACGTGAGGTTCGCAGACTTTGTATCGTCCAGGGAAATTACTTGAAAGGAAGATGTTTTCCTACCTTGATTTCCCATACCTGTAACTGAGGACTTAGTAACAGTAGACACTATCAGAACAAATCTGATAACGTTAGCATCAGTATCTTAGGGAATGTGCTTCTGAAATGCTGTTTAATGATTAGAAATTAGCACAAAAATACAATAAACATAAAACACTGATATCTTATTATTCAGCACGAGGACAGTATATTCTGATTTCATTGTCAATGGAAGAAGCTTCAATCTTAAAAGCTCTGTATGAACATAAAGCACAGCACAGAAAAACGTATTATCCATCAGAGTTGGGGCCATTCTGGAATGCATTCGTCAATTCTAATCCAAATCAGAAAATGGAGCTGGAGTTGGAATTTAAATCTCCCTGAAAATCAAATTCAATTCCAAATCTGTTCCCCATAGTTTTCTTTCTTTCTAATCCCAGTTCCATTTCCTGATTCACACCGGAATTGATTAATGCCTTCCAGAACGGCCCCATCCTCGTTATATATCTGCTTATCCTTTCCATGGTCAGCTGTAGGAAAACATATTATATATAAAGTAATCCTTCCATCTATTTCTCAGCCGTTTAACAGGGACACACGGGGGCCCAGAGCCAGGGTGGAGTACAACCTGGACACGGTGCCGGTCCATTGCAGGGCACAGACACGCACACCCTTGTAACAATCATATACTACAGGCAAAAGAGTTGCTAATTAGCCTAACTACACGTTCCCAGTCCAATCATAACAGCAGCAGATTACGGGTGAATATACCAAGCCGTTAAGGTTAAATTCATAGTGCTGATCCTGTTTTACACGCAAGGAATTTTAATAATTTCTATATACATTACCACTGCCCACTCATATCAGTAGGGAAAATAAAGACACTTAAATGTTAAATAAAAAAATAAAACCGGTGACACCATCCATTAAAATGTTTTCGCAGAAGCATGGTTCACTACAAATCACAGTTCCCCTCCAGCTGAGGTGTAATGAAATGGCATTATGGCAATGGGCAGTGCTACAGAAAGGCTGACCCCCAGCCAGGGGAGCTTGTTAGAAGGAAGAGAGAGGGAGCTTTGCGGACAATTACAGACACCTGGCTTTGTAGGGACTCCTGGGGGAATATGCGAGTAGGGGGCCGAACAGGACTCGGAAAACTAAAGTAGGCTTAGAGCAGGCGCCTACCACGAAATGTGTGTTCTCAGAAGCCGGGCAAGAACAAAACCGGCTGCTAATTTTGGTTTAGATCACATTCAGAAATGCATTTATAGGAGAATTTCGTACTCATACCTGTCTTACTTCCTGAAATCTGCTGCTGAGACAGACAGGGCCAAAGTTGTGAAAACCAGCCTTGACAATAAACCCCGTTTCTTAATATCTGGGGTTATCCACTGAGATTGACGCCATGAATGTTAAACACCCTTCTCTGAATATAACTCGGCCTTACACAAGACAATCCGTCGACACGTACTCAAACCCCAAACAACAAATTACTTAACAAGCCTCTTACTCATGTGTCTGCTCGCTTGCTCAATGACGAATGAGAAAACCTTTGTTTTCCCCCTCTTGGGCAAAGGCCGTTAGTGGGACCATTTACAACAAATCTGTCAGATCAGAGAGTGATGGAAATCTCACCTAAACACATGAGGAAGGCAGTTTCTATGGAAGGACAAAAAAAAAAAAATATATATAGATATATAGATATAGAGATATATATATAGATATAGAGATATATATATAGAGATAGATATATAGATATATATATATATAGATATATAGATATAGATATATATAGATATATAGATATATATAGATATATAGATATATAGATATAGATAGATAGATAGATAGATAGATAGATAGATAGATAGACAGACAGACACACACACACATCCCAACAGAAATTAGGTTTCCATTTCAGGTGAAAAAAAATCATCGCATTCCTATGTCTTTTTTACTCTAGGCGCAGAATGCGAGAACCTTGCGTTTAAGCATGTCCCCGTAAAGTCGTTCGCGGTCCACAGGTTTAGTTTCAAAAATATGCGTTAACTTTCAATCATTTACTCAATCATGTCTGAAAACAAATACTGCGGTATACCAGGGCAAAAAAGCCATTCTTTATAGCCAAGGAGAACTTATAGACGTAAAAAAAAAAAAACTCTAGGGAGGTACAAAAACAGCCTATGACCTACATCAGATGTTTCATTGTTGAAAAAGCGGCCTGAAAAAGAAATTACCAGCTGTAAGTAGCTCAAATTGAATGTCTGACTTTTAAAACTCTGATATTTTGGAATATAATGCAGCAAAGACAGTTTATTTCTGAGATTATTAACGTCGTAAAACCACCTCATTATTTTGCAAACATGGTCCAACTCCAAACTGGCAACTGCTACAACAGTAGCAGCGTGAGGGCACTATGTGGTTCTTGGTATGACGTACTAAAATCCAAGCTCTATAATTCTTATGCCACAAGCTAATTAAAAAAAAAATAATAAAAAAAAATATATATATTTTTTTCATTTATTTATTTATTTTTGGATGTGCTGTCCGAGAACATTTCTAGTAACAAACTGATCGCCATAGCTGATCACGTCAGTGCAGCAGGACATCTCGTTAGAAAGCTCACGATACCCTTGTGTGAAATGGACAAAGAGAGAGCACCTTTGGAACTGTTGTCAAGACAGGACAAAAGCGACACCCCCAGAGTGAGAGCTGAAAGAGCCAGAGAGGGAAAAAGGAATCGGGTTTCAAGCAGAACTGATGTCCAGGACAATAAAACTTACAGTAGATGGAAGAGAGAGAACGGGGCTGATCTGAGAGCACAGTCCCTGCTGGCTTGTATCCCTCTGTGTCACACGCTAAGAAAATGAGCAGAACTGAGGGAGAATACCCAGAGACTGCTGAGCTCTTCAGCCTGTGCTGGGCCAAAGGAGGCAAATATGGAGGGTAACGACTTCGTCCTTGCCAGACATTACTGCCTGCCACCAGCTGGGCAAGAGAACATTTATGACAAGAGAGACAAACACGAAAGAATGCTTCGCTGACCCTGGGGGGGCAGAATACCATTGTCAACACATTTCTGACAGATCATGAGATATTCCATGCTTCATGCGGAGCTTTGGAATCATTCCCAGCAAGTTTCAGTCAGAGACAGTACTTCACAGGTGTGACAAGTTACAACTACAAGTATATTCACCTGGTGCATGCATAAAATACCTTGAAAACACAGAAATGTCAGACGGCTGGGGGTAATATCTCAGTGATTTAGCCTCGCAAGGACTGTGTTACCATGATGGATTCCTAAATATAGCGGGATCTTCAACAGCATGTAGCAAGATGCCTGCCGTGTTTTTGATAAGGCATTCTGAGAAAAAAAATATCAGACGGGGATTCTGCGAGCGAGATGATGCGGGGTATGACAGTATATGTTGTCTTAAGCCCAACATCAACATAAATAAACTGTGCTCATAACATATAGCCACAAACAAATATTGTAATAAACTGGTTACTTAGCAACTCTGTCTAGTCTGAGTGAAGCTCTTTGGAAATTCTTTGCATGTCTTGAAAATGATTGCATTTATTACACATATAACTCAAGCAGAATTGTGTGCGCTATGCAGTTCTCTCAATAAGTCCTAGTTTATTGAGTGTTCAAAATATTCTAATACCTTCCTCCATTTCTTAGGAGGGGACAAAATATCATTGACCCATACCAAGTCAATTATAAGACGAAGATAAGCTAGTATCCACAAAAGGTGAGGATTCTGGAAATTAAGAAACATAAAACACCACAAGAGAGGGATGTGGAGGCAAAAACACAGAGGCTATAAGCAAATACAGCCAGAGAACTTCAGTAAATACTCACCTCATATCTAAAAGAGCAGAGCCTACCTCTTTATTCAAACAAAACGATCCAATAGGAGCAGAAAAAACTAATTCTCCACATGTGCCAATAAGCACTTTCTGTTCGTTCACACAATAAAAAAAAAACGTTTATTTTTCTCCAGATGGCAAGATTAAATTACATAAAAGCTATCGCAAGTCTAATTCTCAGATGCCTCCTCTTTGCTTCGGAGAAGCCCTATGGTCGGCCGTTTGTCTCTGGCTCTGCCCAACACCTCGATTTCACTGCTGATGAACAGAGGGGACGTTTCATTCACAACAAACCACTGTAGCATTAGCTTCATGGCATAATGTACATGGTAATAAATATGAACATGATCAGTCTGCGTTAACAAGTGTTGTGGATCATTTTGTTATAGCACATGGAAGGAGGAGATTTCTTTGAAAGTGTTTTTAATACAACAATAGGACTACAATAAAAAAAAACTGTACGCATAGCTGACTGCAAATTTGGTAAGACGACAACATTAAAAAAAGAGGAAAAACACAAACGGTAGAGAAGGCAGTATAATTTCTCGTTCATGTTCATTACCATGAACTTCCTCCGTTCTTCATTGATCTAAATAAGCTACTTACAAATCAAATAAGTCTGTTAACCTTCCAGGCAAAAACACTCCATCCAAAGTGTGATCAACCATCTTGAAATGCAAGGCAGAGAACCTGACATAAAAATTACCTACCTCCGTTAGATTTTCTCTTAAATTTTCCTTGACAGATTTTTGTATTCAAAATTGTATAATTCCCGAATTTATATTAATCTCAACCAGACATTTTCTTCATTTGCAGGTGTATGAAATATTCACAGTATGTTTTCTGAACTGTAATAAAGTCTTAGCCAACCTCTGTACTACATATGCTGCAGAGCTCTTAGATTTGTACAGCATGTACAATTGGTAGCCATCAAATTCCTACTTTAATGATCATTCTGAAGCAGCTAATTTAAGTTGCAGCTGTTTTGATTGCGCAATGTACCTCAGAAATATAAAATCAACAAAGAAAAACACTTGAGGTACATTCTAAAGAAAACGATATTTCACGAAATTCAGCAGGGCCAGTATCACGTATCCATACATTATCAAAAATTATACAAACATACCAAGCACAAAATCAGGCATCAAGGACACAGGACTGCATTCTTATAGATAAACACACCAAAGTATTCCACATTATTATGCTTTGATTTTTCACTGTAAGTTGTGAAAGGTCACATATTTCTAAAATGTACACGTTTCATTTCCCAGTGAAGGGCAATGGAAACTGTATATTTAATATTTAATGCGCCTCAGTTTGTTTTTATGAATCATGTGTTCATAGACCAGTTTACCAAGGAAAGTTTACAGTATGAACTGCTTGATTGCGTTTTAACATTTGCAGAGATATTTGCCAATCAGACTCTGTTTTGGTACATACATATCGCCGCATTTGCTGTAGAATAAGCAATTCTATTTTCATCTCATTCAATACAAACACATGTTCTGCAGGCTTTCATCAATTGTAATTCGTGCCTTATTTGATAATTCTGTTAATGTGTTTTACCAATTTAAATGATATTATATATTCTATATCAGTATATTTTTGGAAACAATTCACCATAAACCCCTGAATTAATTCATTTTAATCTGATATGCTCTTTGAAATGATAAATTTAGTGATAAATACGCAACTAAAAAACAGAAGTTTACTTATACATAAAATAATGTTAGTTTGAAACGCTGTCATGTAATAAATAAAAGTATATAAGTTTTGAGAGATTTATTTTAAGGAGAGAAGTCAAAATGCCTTTAATGTAATAGTCATTGAGACATACTGGAGTGAGTATCATTCAATTTATTCTTAACATCACACTATGTTGCTCCAGTTATAAATTCCAGTCCTTATTCTTTAACACTCATTCATAGCTGGTTGAGTATAATGTTAGGAAAGATACAGGGCAAGATTATTGGGGACATCCTTGCTCAGTGATGAGGGCTGTTTAAATGCATGCGTCTTCCCCACATCTCCAAGGAGAAGTGCAGAACCATTACTAAGGAAGGTTAAAATGGTGAAACAGGGCATCCTTACCGTGCAAAAATCAGACCAGGGTCTTTTAGGCATTAATAAACCCAAAGCAGACATAATGTGCTGCTTGGTAGGAATATATACAGGTCGGGAAAAAATTGAGACCACTCTATATTTTAAAGAATGCATTTTTAAGTCCTGTTTTAGTCCTGGTTCTGCTTGCAGAAGGCTACACTGCATGGCAGGCTGCTTCCTGGCTCAAAGTTTATACAACAGCGGTACACAAGAATACGGTGAAGCAGGAGACACTGGGAATGACCAAAAACCAGCCAGGTAGAGGGCAAAAGTGACTTTCTAATTCCAGAGATGACTGTCAACTTATCCATTTCTCATAAATTGAAACATCCATCAAGTGACCTTCAAAAGGAATGGGAAACACTAAGTGAAGGTGTGAAGTGCACTGCTAGGACAGTTCATATCAGGCTCCTAGAAGCAGGACTGAAGTCCCATAAAGCAAGAAAGAAGCCCTTTATTAATGAGAAACAGGGAAGAACCTGGCTGCAGTTTGCAATAAAAACATATAAAATGGATATTTCACACAAGCGGATACCCTTAAAATGAGAATTTAAATTTTCCTATGGTATTTGGTATATGGTATTATTTCCAGAGTGGTCTAATATGCCACAATATTAAGAAAACGTGTACACGTGTATCAAAGTGTGGTTCAGCAGTAAAGACAGGAGTTCAATCACAGTTTAGTGCTTCAACACTTAAGTCACTAAAAAAACAAAAAACAAATCACTTTCCACTTACTGAACTTGTCCTGTACCAAAGCTTATATAAATGAACGGAGCTGTTCATCAATCCTCACCCAACAGGCAAAAAAAACAAAAACTGACTCCTGTGTCAAAACCGATTCTATGGACATTTTCAAACATCCACAGCTGACATTTAGCATTTCATCCATAAAATTACCTTGATAAAAGTGTTTTCGTTGTGCGCTTGCATGTGCATATGCAGCCTTTGCAATTAAACCAAAAAGGGATACAACAATGAAAGAAGTATTACGAACAGAAGTGAAAGATCAAAGCAAAAGATGGTTTAGATTAACCACAGAGACTTTATTAGGTTCTCTTAATGATCACAATTTCATGTTTTCTTTCAAAACCCAGGGGGTAATAAGGTGTACAACCACTCGCGTACGACTTCTCTGTAATGGTTTGACAGTTCATTAAGTATAACTTCACTTCAGAATGAGGTGATGATAGCATCGTTGTTCGACACAAAACGGTTAGCCAATCAGTAATCACAGGACAACCGAAAGCATAGACCTTGGATACTGCAATACGTTACGAGCTAGTGCTATTCAGGGCTTATTTAATTATGGAGCATAAGGTAGGGTTTCAGGTAGCACCTGGTAACTCTCATCTTTGGATGCCCATTTTCATTATGCTGCTGAAGACATGCCACTTAATAATTCCATATATCCATTTTTAATAACTACTTATCCAGTGAAGGTCAAAGTAATTTGAGTCCCGCAGGACTGCCTCAGACTGGGCACAGGAGAACACAAAAATTGCAAGAGAGGTGAAATTACTGGCAATTTAGTGGCAAAAAAAAAACTGCGTAAAAGTGTAGCTCTACAACACAAGAAGAAAGGCCAGAAGAAATGTGTAAAAGCTCAGGTGCCACATGCAAACTGCCCCTCGTCAAAAGCAGGACTCGTTTTGGGACCTTTAACCCTTCAGCTGTGAGATGACTGTGCAGCCCACTGAGCCGCCAACGACCAGACTGGCAGGGGGCCGGGGGCAAGGCCGGAGGGAGGGCCCAATTCTGTTCCCCTTCCTGTTCTCAAATGGAAAGACACACCCCCACAGGGGTTTCATATCAGTTCAGATAAGGCTGATGCTTCGACTGGCAGGAATTAAGGGCTCGTAGAATTATTATTTTTTTTATTTTATTTATTTTTTTGGGGGGGTGGGTGGGGGATCACATAATCTTGTAACCATTCCTCCCGGAAACAAACGAGAATTCATTTTCTGCGTGAGCTTACAAAGAAGGCCTAATTATAGGATGGGGGAAAAAATGCTTTGAAAATGGAATGACGCCTTGACTGGGATGGTATGATTACAAGCATCAAAGGAAGGCAAAGAAACCTTCCTGCTTTTACGAATAATAAATTTCAGCTCCAACATAAATTAAAGAGGAGCGGCTGCAGCAGAGCCAAATATTTGCTAACCTAAAACTGTCCAAATGTCTGCAGCCATGGCGAGCGTGTCATTGTCTTCACAACATTACTATCTTTAGACAAAAACTGTATGTTTTACAGAAAACAACAGTTTTCCTGTTTTTTCTCATCTTTGTTGAAATGGCACCATTCTGACACATCTTCCACAAAACTCCCAAATGTCTTGCATACATTTCCAGCAAAACTGACCAAATCAAAACAAACAAATCAAAAATAATTTTTTGTTTGATTGGGTACATATTCTGTTTTACATGATTTTTTAAACATCTGTTAAGGAGAAACTTGAGGTATTCAGTGCTCTGTTCTAGAGGTAATGGTCTGGAACTAGAGCTTCCTCATGTAGTGTTCAGTTAGATCATTTTCAGTTGGGGATGCAATGTCTTGACACACAGAAGCTAAATTCACAAGTAAATGTTCAACATGGTAATATCATGTTGATTGAGGCTCTGAGTTGGGCACAGCTAGTGTTGGTTAGTCAATCATAACAGGACAATGACATCAGACGTCAGAAGCAGAGGTGGATAGTTCAGGTCCAGAGAGTTCAAATCCAGACCAAGATTTTGTTGTAGAGAACACCAGATTTAGACAGGATTCATTCATTATGATTGTTATGATGCAGTCCTATTATTTATTTGTTTATTTTCCACATTTACTATTACAATGTGCAAATAAGTGTCTTGTTGGTTGTGTTACATTAACAGACACATTGCCTTTTGTTTAATTTACAATAGTTTCTAATCATGCTTGCAGATAAATAATAAAAACTGCAAAAACAAAAATTCAGCTTTCCCTGCTGTATCCAACTTGCACTGAAATGTAAATCCAAAAACAAGGTTTGTACTGAACCATGAATTTTGTGTATCGTTATACCTCTATGTGGACCATGTGTATAATGCATTTTCACTGACTGGCCATGTTATTTGTAGTTTGATATAATACATGGTTGGACCAACTTTTGTCTCAAGACTCACTTCAAAAGTGGACAAGCTGATCTTTCAAAAATACTTTTCTGTACACCACTGTTTACAGAGCTGTTATTTTTGCACTTTCAAGCTTTCCGATTAGCTTTAACAAGTCCAGCCATTCTCCACTGACCGCTTTCATCAACCAAGTGTTTTTGGCAACAGATTTTTTTTTGTTCATTGCAGCACTCTCTGTAAACTCTAGACAGTGTAGTGTGTGAAAAGCGCAGGAGGGTGGCTGAGGTGCTGGAATCAACATATCTGGCACTAACAACATTAAAATCACTTGGATCACACGTGCTGCAGCTTCTAATGCACAGTAAGTAAACCTCGAGTCATTTGGTTTCACACGCAGTCAAATGATTGTGTTTGGAGGTGCAGGCTGTTAATGCTACCAGGCAGGTGAACCTAATAGCTGATGAGAATTCAGTATATACAAAGAAAATCGCAAAAATTATACATGAGATATAGTGAGTTTCAGAATTTTTACGCTTATTAACATATTTCATATCAGTGAAATTATGACCTCTACACAAATTCCAGAGAAATATCAAACGTGAAAATCCTTCACGAGAAAAGACGAACAAATGCAAAATTAATTTGCCGATTACCACCAGCAGTACCATCAGCCAGTTTTACCATGATGCAGTCAACAAATGTTTTAAATCGCAAATTAATTACGTGCCATCCGTATGACATAGTGGCTCAGTGATTAGGGTCAGGGGTTCAAATCCCACCCTAGGCCACAATGAGATTTTCCTCTGTCCTTTGGGTTTCCTCTCTATGCACAGAGACATGCAGTCAGGATACCATAGGGTCTACACATTTGAAGAAATGTATACAACTTGAGGGGGTGGCGCAGTGGTTAGCACTGTTGCCTCACACCTCTGGGACCTGGGTTCGAGTCCCCGCCTAGGTTCCATGTGTGTGGAGTTTGCATGTTCTCCCTGTGGGGTTTCCCAAAGACATGCTGAGGCTGATTGGAGTTGCTAAATTGCCCATAGGTGGGCCTGCGTGTGTGAATGGTGTGTGGGTGTGCCCTGCGATGGGCTGGCCCCCTGTCCAGGTTTGTTCCCTGCCTCGTGCCTGTTGCTTCGGGGACAGGTTCCGGACCCCCCTCGACCCAGTAGGATAAGCGGGTATAGAAAATGGATGGATGGTGCACAACAAGAAAACTGATTGTTTTTTTTTTTTTTTAATAGTGTGAATGTTGCATTAATGGCAGAGGAAAATGTAGCATTTCCATAAAAACAGCTAGATACATCCATAATAACAGCATCCATTATATAAAATGAATTGTATTTCTTTTAAATGTTTGTTACTAATATTTACTTGTTTCATATTGCAGGAAAAAATAAGCATGACTGCACATTCCAAAGAGCAGTTAATTTAAATTTATGACTGGAATCTACAAGGACTGCCTGTAATTCACAGTTTTATTAAGAATCAAAATAGAAAATTACTTGAGTTAAAACAATGCTACAATTAAAATTCCTTATGTTTATAGCAGTTCTTTTCTCCTTTGCATTACCTAGCATTTTCCATTGGTTGTCATATTGTACGTCAGGCTTCTTAGAGCTGTTAAATCTGAAAAGGTTGTGCATTTGATAAGGATTGAACTTACGGACAGTGGCTGAGGTTATAAAAGGATCTTGTAGCAGTACCTCACACTACCATTCTCTGTTCCCTGCAGAGATTTCGTTATTCTGCTTGTGTTCTCCACAACAAAGATTCTCAGAGGCCTATACATTCTCGATAGATTGGGCTCAGTAAATAAAAAGTGTAGCAAAAGATAATATTTAAGTTTATCTGAATATATTCATAATAAATCAATATGCTGAACACAGTTACTATATTACCAACCATGTTTCATCCTTAAGTATGTAGTGCACTGAACAGGGACCCGTCACCAACTATAAATTGTTCCAACATTTGTCTTTCATCTACATTACTTCTGCCTCATCTGTCCAATTGAATGCAAGCTTGAGAACGAGGACGGATTTTCAAAAGACCTGGGGAAGTAGAAAACCAGGCACTTTGCTTTTTGCACTGGACTGCGACTTCAAATGAAAACAAGAACATCTACAGCAACCTTTCTGGTTTGGAATCAATGGCGGACATACAAAAAGGGAGCGCATACACACACACACGCGCGGGCGCGCGCGCATGCAGGCAGGCATCCAGCGCACCGCTGGCAGGACTAATTCTAAGGCATGACCTTATCAAAACGTTCAATAAAGACACTGGCAAACCGGTCACATCTATCGGGATCAATGCGTGCTTTTTAAAGTGAAGACGGCACGAGAATGAAAACACTTTGAAGTTTGTGACTTTGCAATTAATCGATAAAAAAAAAAGAGGAATAAGAAAAATATGAGAAACGTCTCAGCAGAAAGTTGATATTTTTATACAACTGCAAATCTATAATTTAGATGGAACAAGTTGGCTGTAACTAATAAATGTGATTACAAACACCCTGTCAAACAGCCGTGGCACTGTAGCAGAGCTATAATCTGTACTTTATTATTATATTAACACTAATAACATTTTAGTGTCTTTTAAAATATATAAGCTGATGGAAGTTTAACTTGATATTGGCTCAGTGGTTTACAGGTAAAGTGTTCATACAGTAAAGTACAGTTAGACAGCTGTAAAAATAATGAAAAATATAACAAAAAAATAGTTTCATAGAATTATGCGCTTTAAAAGGTATCTTTAAACATTAAAATTATTTTTTTTATTTATAACAGAAATATCAATATCCATTCTCAGCCAAAAATAACTTGTAAATAAGATTTTATTAGCATTCAGATGCTTAATCTTAAATTAATTGATATTCATTTAATGCAGAGTACTTTCACATAAAAATAAGGTGATAAAGGTTTCAGAAGTGCGCTGCTTTATTTTTGGGTTACCTTATAAACTCCACAGCCAACAAAGCACACACTACCATCATCGCATTTACAGAAACAACGGCAATCATACAGGGGCTGCCAGTAAATATTTATTTTTGATATGCATCTACAGTAACCATGGCAATTTGACTGTTTCCCTTCCAAGATGTAACCCAACCTTATGCCCTGCATTACCTGGAATAAGTGAGGCACCCGTGACCCTATCCATATCAGGTAGTTGAAGAATAGATGGACAGATGGAGGAGTATTTGACCAAGCACACATATAGATTTTGTTTAAAATCACCATAAAGTACTTAAATACCACTGCATTAAATGCATCCAAAAAAAAGGTTACTTCAATGCTGCCTTTTGCCCTCTTCATTCCATCTCTCTTTTCCGGTTTGATCAGATGTGGCGTGTAGACGCCCAAATCTGGCGCGTCGCCTTGGTCGCGCCTCACAGACTGGCTGCGTGCACCATGGCTGGCCCGTCTCCAGCCTTTGCGTCCATTTCAAAGTTATTTTAGTTATGTTCTCTTATCCTGGAAAAAGCGTAATGTTTGCCAAATTCATTTAGCATTAGGTCTTGTGCTGCCCAGAAACAGCATTTAATACGAGTATTTCATTTTTTTTTCATGTTTTCAATAAGTTTATACATTACGTGATAACACCAGGCTAATATTATGCTATGTAATCCCATGCAGCTGCATAACCTATATTCACCACTGAAAAACTTGACTTTCCAATTCATGATAACCTCCTGTTTTAAAAAAAAGACTTTCAAATGAGACATTCGATTTTTAAGCTAAACGCGTCTGCCTGTTTATGAAACAGACTGCAAACTCCTATGTTATGTGCTAAATGTTTATTATATAGGATTTTATCCCCCATTTTACGTGAATATGTGCACAATAGAACCCAGGTAAGTGCTAGAGCAAACGAAAGCATCTGTAATTATAAAATCTGATGCAGTTGTGTTGCTTTGAACTAAACAGTGAGTGAGCCACCACAAAGCATTTTGGAAATCTTGTCTGATTTCTGTACTGCAAAACTTGCTTCAGTATGAAATCCTTGACTAAAAGTATCAATAATGGCTGACTTAAAAAGGTCCTTGGATTGGAATGTTCCCTTGACAGGTACCCGTCAATCTTGTAATGGATGAGTGACTCAAGAAGGTTGTCTTAGAGAAAGGCCATCAATCATCTTAGACGGCTTATTTGCACTGTCATACACTCGGATCACGCTAAGCGTGACGATTGCCCACTGACAATGTGTGTCATTTTTCGGGAGGTATTACTGTATCGTGCTAGAGCAGTTAATCTGTTTAGTGGTGGGATGATGCAGGTAATATATTTAAAAAGTTCAACATTTATTACCCATATCTGATTAAAATACAGAAAAGTAGAACAGGACAAGAAATCTGCTGGCTCTTATAAAGTCGTTAAATGTCTAATTGCAAGCTCCTAAAAATGCACACATGTGACTGATTTTGTAATCAATACTTAATCAAGCATTGTCTACATTAATACTTGCTTAATATTTTTCATAAAAGTTTGTATAACGTTATGATCAGTGAACGGAACTGAGGACTGGGAAGCAGCAGCTAATGCTTAAGTTATTGGGAGCACCAATTAAATCCCTTTGGTTTTCCAAATTAGCTAATTACCTGTCAAACACAAGCTGTGCAGCTGCTCTGCTATGAAAGTGGGCATCTGAATTAGCTAAATAAAACCACTTTGAGAGTTATTTTACTTACTGCCATAAAAATATGTAATGCATAAAGAAGCCAAGCGCAGAGGGTTGAATATTCTAACTTATGATTGTTTGTTACTGGGTGCAGTAAAACTCTGTTAACCACATTGATCTCATTGCTGCAAGTTAATCCGTTACTTTAGAAAATGTCCTAGTGAGATACAATTATTCCCTCGCGCATGGCATATCCTAGGTCATTAAAACACAATTTCTTAGCTGTAAATGGAAAGACAAAGTTCTGCCCATTCAAAAAAAAAAAGAAGAAAAGCTGACTTTCCATGTTAAATCAGGGATGGCTGAAGAGAGACAACAGTAATGGGTAAGAAACAAAATTTTGTAAAGAATTAAATTCATTACAATGTTTAAAAGAAACTGTGAAAAGTATTAGTTCAAAGCCACTGCTATATGTCACAGTACATGCACAAAACCCAAATGAGGAAAGGAATGGTAAATTTATTACTTCTCAATAATCCATTTTTACATTCATGTAAACCGACAAGGTAATTAACAGTGCGTCTAGTAGGAGAATTATTAAGAGAGTTAGATCCAATGTTTCATAAAGTAAAAGCATTTCTTATATCTCTATAATACCCAAACTCTCGTTTGGTGGCTAAAAAATTTTTTAATACATAAATCCATAAAATGAGGGCTTCCAGTGTTTGTAATGAAATATATAATGCGTTTTAAGTATTTTATGGGGGACCTAGAGGGACCAAGGGTGGGGGTCACTAATCACCACGCCAACCAAGCCTTAGTACCTGACAGCCGGTGGCTGTTAAAAATCAGCTGCTGTAACACTGGTTTTCATACTTGCATCCATTGTAAATATTCCACACCATCTTTCCAGGACAGGATGATGGTGACCATGTATAAAGAAGCCAAGTGAGTCCTTAAAGAATGTTTAACCTAGTCAGTATTTGAAATGTTAATAAAAAGGGCTGTAGTGGTACACATAGTGCTTGTGTACCATTCGGTATATCATTATTGGTCCAGTACAAACAATAAATTTAATTAATACATTTATTAATATGGGCAGAACTTAAAATTCTTAAGATGTTCATCGCAGAAAACTTTGTGCCAATTGCGGCTGTGAGTTGGTTATAGTTAATGCCGGTTAGTCAATCAGTCATAATCGGTGGAGGGTTGGCGGTTGATAAACACAAGACCATCTGATTATCCCTAATATACCAAATTTGGATGTTGCTGGAGAGCACATGCTAACTCATGTGTGACGACATCATCGAAGTATGGGCATGACGGGAGCAGGACAGATACACCTAAATTAGCATGGCCATTCTGTGTTCTCCCAGGGTAAAAATTAGTTACAATTATAGGGAAGTTTATGGCCTAAAATACAAGAAAATATTTCATAGCAGAGAACAAGGGATTTTGTCGATGTTAAATTTTTTATTGTTTTATAAATTTATTTATTGTATATAGGTTATTTATTTTTACAATGTGCAAATAAGCAATTCCAAGATTTTTCTATTTAGATACGTCAAAAGACGCATTTACTTTTGGTTTAAAACTGCTCCTATTTGTGTTTGCAATTTTAAAAATAATTTCAAAACAAATCCTGTTCTCCCTGCCTTATCAAAACTGAACTAAACCAAGAACCCAAAACTGAGGTTTATAGTGAACTGTGGATTTTATGTTACAACCCTACCGATAAAATTTAAATTTATAAACATTAGTAAATCTAATAACTTGGATTAATATGCACATTTTGTAAGTATTTGAAGGTTTCCACTCTTCTAGTGTGTGAGAATCATGAAGATAAAAGATGCTCCGGTATAACGTGTCCTGCAGCATCTCCTGAGCAGCTGTAACGGAGCGACGAGGCGAAGGTCAAGTGCTGCACAGTTGCTGAGGGTTTCACAGAGAACCGTCCACTGCCTTTGGGACCTCATTTGTCCATCACCTGCTCAGGAACCTTCCCAGCATTCTTATTTACCGCCAAATTACTGGGACATTTTGCAAAAAATCATATCTCTTGTACACAATATTTTATATTGTATATAAATTTCATATGAAGTATTCTAGGGAAAAATTATTATGCCATCATTATTCACCATGTAAAATCGGATAAATTATCTACATTTGTCTTCTGACGTTTCCATTTGAACAGACAATCATAATGATGGGAATTCTGAGCCTTAGAGTAATTTACACTATTAGATACCAATAAAAAAATATGCTAAATGACAGTAACATTGAATGAATCATTTAATCTTAATTCAGAGCAGAAAGTTCATTACCATTACACAACTAATGCAAACTACATAAATTTATGCATCCTATAAATACTGTATCTGACAAGTACCGTCAGGATTCGTTATTATTATTACTGTTGTGATAATGTGGTACTGAATTTAAACAGAATTGTGCATGGTCAGGAAGGGGTTTTGGGAAAAGAAACAAATGTTCAAGAATCACATATTGTGTAGCTTTTTCATACTTGCGTGTGCTGCAGCGTTTGCTTTTGTGAACATACAACTAGCCCTAAGAAACCCAGCTACCAAAAGTACAATTCAAAGCAAATTAAATATAACTAGAAAAGATGCTGTCAGAACGACAACAATGGATGGCCCCATTACCCCCTGCCTCTTGTTTAATCCCTACTCTTCCCACAACCCCCCCCCCCCCCTTCTACTGCTAGAATAACTGGATGGATCAACTGGAAACATGAAAGCCAAGAAATGTGCTTTTACTCAAATGCGCCGAATCCTGGTTGTGACGCATAGCTCCAAAACTATACCCGTTTATTTACTGCCATTCCACTTATATGCCAATTTTCACACCACCAATTAGCTGGTTAGCTGTACTTCCTTTGTATTTCTTAAAATTCATGTGATTTATGCATGTCAAGTTATATTCTGCTTATTATTTTTTCCATTTGTACTATGATTAACATTATCCTGTGATAACAGAATTGTTAGACAGGCCAATGGTATAACTATCATGTAATATCATACAGACACACAAGACCTTCTGAGATCAAATGTTAGAGACCCAGACTGTTTTTGATTCTACAAACACAAGCTCCAGTTTATTTGTGAGCCACAAATAAAATCTGCACAATGTACTAGATCCCAAACTTAACACTAACAAAGTTGTTATATAAGCATTTAAAAGTTTTGAAACAAACATATTTATTATAATGCTAGAAAAAGTAATAAGACTAAGCATACAAATGGCAAAGAGAGATTCATAATGTTTTTACAAAGTAGTAATAGGATCCATCAATGATCAAAGAGTAAACCGTAATAAAATGAAATGATCTTGTGAACAGCATAAGTAAGTGTCACCCGTCCCTTTGCTTCCACCAAGCACCGTTGCTTAAATTGTTGGCTGATTTGTCTCAAAGTATGACTATTGGCAGTTCCCCCATAAAATATGCCCACAAAGTTTGAAAAAGATCCATCAAATACTGTTTGTGCAGCAGCACTATTTCAGCTTTGATACGATCCGTCTTAAAACTTAATCTTGTGCAGTTCTTGCCACAGACAATGAGTCTGCTAAGTTTGAAAAAAGAAAATCCTGTCAAATACTATTTTGAGTTATTAAGCTAACAAGAATCTGTCTGTGGCTGTGGTAGCAGTGGACCAGTCCCAAAACCATATGTATTCCCTAGATGGAGAATACAACGTGTCACACAGAATAAGTTAAATGTTAATAAACTAATTTTTATTGCTTTGAACTTAATGATTTATGCCATTGGGTTTTATCATTAGCTTGCTGAAACAATTTAAATTAAAATGAAGTATGGAGAGTATTTGAGAACTAGTGTATTGTAACAATATTTTTTATTGAAAGAACAGCACGGCCAAGATTTGTGAACAATCTCCCCTCTGGACCATTTGCTGTCTGTTAACGATTTGTCAAGCTGTTTGCAAAACAAGGTAAAATTACAATTCACCAGGAAAAGGCAGTAACAGAACAAGTAAACAGTGTTGTTCCAACTAAAGAAATACATAGTGACAGTGAAGTAACACTGAAGCATCATTCAAATAGGTATATTCAAGTTACAATGTAAATTTAGCACTTGAATATAAATGTCTGGTACCCATTAAATACAATAAAATACCATGGCATGCCAATACCAATTTACATTCAATCAAGTGTGTGTAAGTGCATAGTAAGGCCCCTTTATATAAATCTGCAGTTGTAGTCACGATCCAGAAAACAGGGCATCAAAATCAGGAATTCAGAAAAGTCACAAAGTTCATAAAGACAAACTCATCAGGAAACAGGCAGGGGGAAAATAGTTTTGAACCAAACCCAGAAATCAGAAACAATAAACAGAAAGAGGTCAGAGAACAGGCAGTTAAGCAAAGCAGGGGGGGGGGGGCTCAGCAATAACACACATTCAATACTGCACTGCAGCTCAAAGGGAGGAAAGGGGAATTTAAATTTGTTAATTAGGAACAGGTGACATATACAGGTGAGGCAGGGCATAGGAGAACTGCGCTGGGCATGGTGGAAGTGAAGGGGTGGATGTCAGATCTGGACTGCACTGACGTGACACATACAACCTGTATTACCAATAAGATGACAGTGTTGTGCTTCATTAGAAACCCAAACCTCACTGTCACAGGTCCACCCATCCATTTTCTGAATTTCCATGCAGATCAGGAGATGCTAGCACAAGTAATTTATTACAGCTATTAGTGAAGCTATACTTACACCATCTCTTCAGCGCAACAGGACACGTAAAATCCCTTCTTTTAACCTGGGTAATATTATCATGTAAAAATATCGAACATCGGCCTTCTGCATGTTTTCTTACTAAAATGGTAGCTCTGTCGTCAAAAAGCTAGGTACCCTGAATGGGCTGATCAGCTGTTATGATCAGTAAACAAGGAGAGATAGCTTGCTATTTTGGTGCAAGCAGACTCTAGCTTTTTATATGCTCACTTGTTCATCTGAAGCAGACAGCTGATAGCCTGATTCATAGTTTCTATAGGGTATCAGAACCGCAGTTACTTCTTATGCCATTTGCATTTTTAATCCTTTTATATCTATGATGCATCTGTTCAACATGGCATGTTGAAAATAACTACAAAAATGTCAGCTACTTTTACACAGCTTTATAAACCTCGACATGCATATATTTGAGGTCCCCGAAATGAACCCAGCCCTGTTTTCATGTGAAGATAATCTATACAGAGCGATACATTCAAACCAATACGGGAAATGCTTGTGCCCTTCCAGGCCAAAAAAGAAAATCAAATGAAGAAAAAAAAAAAATTCCTGCAAAGTCAAGGAAGGTCTCAAAGACAAAACCCAGAAAGGCAACATTCGACAAACAGATACAAAAAAAAACAATACATTGTTATTCAACAGAATGGTAACATGCCTAATTCTGACAAAAAAAAAAAAGATACCATAATGAATAGAAGACATCTTATGATATTTTCAGCAGCCATCCAAAATAAAGGCTTCCTGTTGGGGGAGTACAGCACCTTCTGGTCAGGAGACAAAGGCGCACACCATACAGACTAATTTCCATTTAAATCTTTGCCATCACAATCTGAATGCTCAGCATTTCATCTGTCGCAAAGCCGGTATAAATGCAGGAGGCTCCCAATTTCTGTGGATTTTACACTTGTTCTCTTAACTGAGACTACTGACCACACTCTGAAAAAGGCATTTTAAACGCTCACCGCTGCTTGGATTCTCTGGTGAACATTACCCCGCAGCTCTCATGTTTTCCACAGAGAAAACAGGGCTGCCTTTCCCGTGTGCTGGGTTATGAAAATAATATGGGTATAAGGAAACGTTACCCATGTTTACATTATTTCTGCAACACGACCAGACAGAAATAAACATATGACCCTGCAACAACAACAACAACAAGAGGGCACTAAGACTCAGTGCAACTGTAAAAATGCAAAATTCAAGGAAGGAATCAAAAAAATAAAAAAGAAACTTACCTTGTATATAGAACACCAAGATTAGACATCTACTCATAATGTATTTCAACAGCTAAAATGGCATAATATATATATATATATCGCGTGTGTGTATAGTATTTTGCAAGAAAAATAGCATGGATGGTTATACACACTTTACACCAACACTACCTTTCACTAAAACCTGATTCAACTGTAGGCAGTCAAAGGCAGCTTCTCTACACCACAGCATTATTTAACAATGACCTTCCACATTCGCATCCCTGCCCCCTGGTAGTGATCTTTACCGTTACTGAAAAACTTCCATCTCGACGCTGTCCACAACATTACTTCTGATGCATTCAAAATTACAGTTTATTTTTCAATGATTCTAAGTAGAATGCCTCCATATCAAAATTCCACTTGGTTTGGTCGCTCGCTCTGCAGAGTGAAACTGAATTAAATTTTCTGAAATTTCATGCTTTATTTTTAGCAGGAGACAATGCTGATGTGGAGTATTATTCCCTATAATATATTTATCATACCGGCCAATAAGCACATTCGTTTAATAAGAAGTTTTTAAAGCAGCCAAAAGACCATTAATGACAGTAAAAACAGTACCTGTTAATAACCCTACTGTAGTTTACTATACCTACCTGTAAATTCTAACAATGGGCAATGCTTTCTACATAAAAAGACAACTAAAAGTCATTTTAGGGATGCACAGCAATGCCAATGTCAGTTCTCTCACGCACATCGGCTGCAAAATTGTTCGTTAGTAGCTAATATATGATTATCCGCACAAATCCAGGAGTACCACACCTGGGCACCATTTTAAATTGAAATCTGACTAATGTGGATCTCACTGGTACCTAAACAAATAACCCCCCCCCCCCTAGTCTGACAGGGGTTCAGGCCACCTAAATCTTAGTTACAATCAAAGTACTCACTGTTTCTATTGTGAGACATTTCAGGCCTGCGGACTAAAGTTCTATCAATCACCAGTCAGTTCATTCGAAATTACACATGCTGAGAGCACGGCTACAAAGGAAACTGATTACAGCTACACTTATAACAAATCCGAGCCTAAAACACAGCTTTTTGCACAGAAGCACTGATCTCAAATTATGAAGCTTGATAATTGTAATCCTTTATACAAAAATGTGACACTTTTTAAAGCTAGGCTTTTTCAAGCAGTTAATAAAGAAAATTGCCCTTAGTGCTTTGGTCCTCATTCTATGACAAGAGTTTTACAAACCCTAATATTCAGGATATGAAATAGATATACTCTGACAGTATTTCAAGTTGGGAATTTACATGTAAATGGCAGGTAGATTACATTCTGTATAGTCAAATGTTTAACTGTAAAATGACAAGAAAATGTCCACAGTTTTAAAACCTATAATATCCATAAATATGCAAATATATTGTTTTCTATTATACGAAACAGTTCTGAGTGATTAGACCAAGTTCTTCAGTTTAATATCACTGAAAAAAATATTCATCGTATATGCATCATAATTTTTTTCTGAGATCTGGTGCTTCAAGCTTTTGCGATGTGATCGATGAATGTTTAAAGCTGGAATATAACAAATGATGCAAAAAGCTACAGAATCAAAATAAATCAATGCTTACAGTTATTTATATTTCGACAATCATATACGTGCACTATCAATGTAAACATTGCCGAAGTTCTCTTATTATTATACAATGTGAGCCCTAGTACCCTACCTAATTCCCAAAGTCGTATGCACATGACACGCACTTTATTTTCATAATCACGCACACAGGAAGCTTGATTATTTCAAACATTCTTCAGGGAACGGAAGTGCGAACTACTGAAATACTACATTTATAGAAAATACCGTTTCACTGTACTTTCACAAGCAGAATATAGCTGCATAAGGAAAACGTGCAAGGTAACAAACCGAAGCTTTCACTATTTCACAAATCCAGCACTCCTCGCTAGCACCTTGGACTGATCCTATTTTTAACTACAAATATTCAACCTGCATAAAAAAAAGATTCTAGAAAGCATCAGAAAACTATTCAGCGTGACACTATCAATTATAAACGAGATGGATCAATAAGGTTTTATTTACGCTTTTCTGCCTCCAGATGTTTGGGCCCCAGCATCACGATTACAGCATATGCCTAAACTAATAAGTTTATCCGCGCAGCGTTTTACTTGTAGCTTGTTCGACCAAAAAATGGTAAATCGCTGCTTTCATTCAGTACGCAGCCGAGATCATTATCGCTGTTTTTATTGGTATTGCCTTTCTATACTTTTCCCCCGTTCCTTTCTACCTGACCATTGCCAGTTATATATTAACGTAATTTCACACGTTTTCCGTGATGCACGCTACGGGATATAAAATATCCCCGTGTGAATTCCCAACAACTAGTGTTACTACCGTGAAGATGATGATAACAGCGTATTATCGGCTGCAGCAACAACAACCAGCCGAGCAGAAAGGGGAAATTCACAGAGCAATGCAATATTTACAAATACACAGAGGTTAAAAAGACGATGTCGCGTAGGTTTGTAGCAAGACACAATGCGCAGTGCCACCTCTTTGTAAGTTTACACTTTCTATTCCCCCCCACCTTTTTTTCTCTGCTGGATCAATCAAACCGAAATACTACCGGCTAATTTACGGTTAACTCTTTACAGGCTGTAAAGAATTACGAGTCTACATTTACAAATTACGCGGTGAACGGCAGCGGTACGCGCTTCACATGGCAGAGAATAACTCACCGGTATATGGCGCACATGTGACAGCCGTGAAATTGAAACTTCGTCGGAAACGTCCGCAGCTTAAAACGGAGTATTTCAGAAATGACCCAAGCATGCGATGTGACCACGATTATCCTTTGGCAATAGCCAGCAGTTCAGTCAGTGGTCATTACAGCCTGAAAGACACGCGTGTGGCATAAGCCGTACAAACCACAATAATAATAATAATAATAATAATAATAATAATAATTTAAAAACGTGCGTCGCAGTGCATGTATTTTTGTAAAAAAAATAATCAAAATAATAATGATAATAAACAAAGAATTGCTGACTGGGAAGTTGCCTATTCAGGTTACACTGGCAAACGTACACATTAGTGTATCCTTCTACGCAATGTCATCTACGAAAACGCTACTCTAAATATCACGCCGGCCAGATGTAGTTTGACGCGCTTTGCATTTTGCATTTGCCCCTTAAACAAACGCTGAGAAATGCTTAAGAGAGTGAAAGGAGAGGGGGGAGAGGAATGGTCAGTATTCAGCTCCTTACCTGCTCTTATCCAGTATAACATCCCACTGGGATCGGGTCCCTGGCAAAACTTCGTCCAAAGATGATCCAACTTCTTTAAAACACACGGCAGCTCATTGATGATGTTTCCGCAGCAAAACAGATCTCTCCCAGTCCCACTATAGTAATGCACAGACTAACTGTCCAGTGCTTTCTTTTTATTTGAAAAATAGACGTATCGCCGTAAATGCCAAAAACTGGTGTTAAAACGAAAAGAACGAAGGGAGAAGACGTATTAAGACGAGGCGGAATGAAAACGGCGACTCCAGGGAAGAGGGATGTGAACGTGACAGGCACACATGTGCAAAGTGCCGAGGAAGCTACCAACCAACCGCAGCCAGAAAGACGGGGAGACCCGATTATAAGGGCATGCCTGCTGTAAAACACATCCACCCAGATGTCTCTGGAGCTCAACGCAGCGCTTTACCTTCGCCGGAACACATCGCGGAAAACGCCAGGGAGACTCTTTCTTCTTCAGAGGAAGTAATTGCTCCGATATCGCTTCCAGATTTAACGCCGATAAAGTATCTCCCCCTTTTCCGTGTTTGCTGATGTAAAGCGCTAGTGTTCCCCCTGCTGCGCCCAATCAGTGTACCTACCACTATCGCTAATAATTTAGGGGTCATCCATGGTTAACACTTTCCTCCGATGGATAGATCTGTTGCGTGCATTGCTCTGACGGACATACCTGAATACATATTTCACGCTAACGAACAAAGGGCTTCGTTAAAACTTGGGTATCCTTTTAGAAGTTCCCAATTTTGTCGTTACCCGAAACAACAGCTACGCTTTATTTAATATTGGATATTTAACAGCTTAAAATAGTTATGTAATCAGATTGTGATTTTTTTTAGGTTTGCGCGTTAAAACGATTAAAAACCAGTTTTTCACCTTGGTCTTCACTATCACCGAAAAAAATCGTCCAATTTATCATGTACATACTTAAATGGCATTTACAAACACTGCCCTGTGGAATCTAAAGTTAATATAGTCAACTGAGGTTTTGCCAAATTGCAAATAATAAGTCACATTAATGAGTAATAATATGCATTTTGGAGTGAATCATGTTATCGCTGATCCAGAAGTGAAATATGCCACTCAGTTTCACTGAAAGGCTTCTGAAGTAAAGCAGAATTTATTTTCCATAAGAGAAAGATCAATTTTGAGCTGTTACTGACAGTTATGAACTGGTAGCCATAACAAATAAGGACAGCTTAACACTTACAAGGTGCCAAATATCAAATTTAGAATGAATTGAATATTTTGTTTGGATTTAGTTGGATTTAGTTCACTTAAGAGTGAGTATTCTCCTAGAGAAGTGTAAAAGCAGAATACAGATACAGAAAAGTGAGACGTCCTACAAATCTCCAATTTCACCAGTCGCACAAGGGAGCGCTGAAAAATCTCATATCATCTCAGGGGGACAAACTCGGAGAAAACAGCGACCTGAGTCTGCCCCAAACCGGAGACTTGCTGACGGTCAGCCTACCGCTGATCTTGATGTCATTCTGCTGAAACGCAGCGACTCCATGCTGTTGGACGCTGAGAGCTCCTCTGTCTCTCCAAAGTGTGCTGCTGGTAGGATACTTTTCAGGAGCGAGAGGGGGAATGTGGGTCCTTGTGGTGAAATCCATTCTCATGGTGTAGAAAACAATGTGTGAAGCTGGGTAATAATGACACTTCAAACAGGCACACTGTATGTCTCATAGGTAATACTGACAGGTGAAGAAGAGCTTCACAGCAAACGAGGGGGTGGGGTGGGGTGGAGTGGGGTATGGGGGCTGTGGAGTCTCAACAAGATCTTATCAAAGTTCACATCATTTACCGTCGAGTTTCATCTGAAACTGCATAATATATATCATTATCACTTACTCATTTTATGGATGTTTTCTCCACCACAGGAGAAGAATATAATGTAGAATTAATAAGTAGCTTATTGACATAGCAGCCTTGGGTTGTATAATAAGTAAGGGATGCTATGAAAGATTGCCGCCAACTGAAGTCGCATCACAGGTTTTATGAATGGTAATAACATAACACGTAAACATAAAAGTGACATTCAAGACATGACGTGGTAACAGATGGAGAATTTTTGTAATTTCCGTTTAATACGTTATTCAGCGAGGACCTTCTGCTGGAGACTGCAGAACCTGAAATCACTGTTGTAGATGGCCAGCTCCACAGCAGTGACTTTGGAGGTCCCCTTAAGCTTCTCAGGCAATACACATGAGGCCTGCAGATGAAAGCTTCCCTCCCACAGCAAGGCATAGGGGTCACTGCAGGCCACAGTAACATCTCCGGCTTTCCGATGCAAAGAATTCACTTGAGCGCGGATAGTTGTAGCACTTTCCTCAAAACGCTTCATTCCATCACATATCTTAATTGTCTTGCCTAAAGAACATAAAATGCTAGTTCTATAAGCCAGTTTGCCAGGTGTGCCAGGATAAATCAGGTGCTAACCTACAGGTATCTCACAAACCCTGCAAAACTGAGGACAGCCTGGCCCTCTATTGCTATACATCATACAGAAACATTTCACCATACATGTACATCACCTGTGTCTGCTCGAGGCTGCGGAACTTCAGAGCTCATTGCCTCGCATGCATGCATCTGTTCCCGCAGTCATTGCTGTGACACATATAACACATGATTGCTAAAAGTCTGACAGGTGAAACCCCTGATGGACAGATAGTCCTCGTCATCAAGTCAGGTCACTTTTATTTCTACGGCACATTTAGAAACAGTAAGTTGGTAAATGACCAAAGTTCTTTACAATACAACTGTGAGCAGACAAAACAAAATAACAGTCAAAAAAACACAAAACATACAATATAAAAACACCAAGAAACACCAAATGATTGTGAGTAAAAATGAGTTTCAGCCTTCTCTTAAAAGACAGTAAACTAGAAGAAGGTCTAATCTGCAATGAAAGACTGTTCCAGAGCTTGGGTCCAGCTATAGGAAAAGGCTTGGTCACCTGTTGTTTAGTGTTTCTTCCTTGTAACATCTAAAAACAATTTGTCAGACGGTCCAAATGACCAAGGGGTGACATAAACAGTAAGGAGGTCTGAGATATTTTCATTGCCTTGAAAACAAATAATGAAATCCTGAAATCAATTCTGTATTTGACAAGTATCCAGTGGAGAGCAGCTAAGACTGATGTAATATGCTCATATTTTTCAGACCCGGTTAAACGATGAGCTGCCGCATTTTGGACCCCCTGGAGTTTGGATAGCAAGGTCTCGCTAAACCCGGTATAAAGTGCATTACATAATCTAGCCTGGTCAATATAACAGCAGGAACCACATGTCCAACGGAGACATCAACACTTTCCACACTTTTGAGATCATTCTTAACTGATTAAACAAGGCAATATTAACAGAACTGTTTATAAACAAGGGTCTAACAGAACCACAAGTTTCGTAACAATAGGTTTACAGTAGGGAGCAAGTGAACCAAAATGGCTGCATTCCGCTATGGAATCAAATGAAGTAAAATAATAGCATCAGATTTATCTTCATTTTATTAAAGAAAACTGGATGCTAACCAAGCTTTGATGTGACTTTGCTAATCACATACTGGCTAAAGACTATAATTGCTGACAGATTGCAGAAACATGTAAAACTGAGCATCATCAGCATAACAATGATATGAGTGACCACACTTCTTTATTATGGAGCTGAAAGGTAACATTCAGAGACAAAAAAGGAGGGGGCCCAAAATTGACCCTTGTGGAACTCCATAGGAGAGTGCTATCGTCGGTGTAACTCCATTCAGCAGCTCCTGTTTGACAGATAACACACAAACCACTGCAATTCCATGCCGCTTATAGCAGTATAATATTTCAGATGTTCCAAATTCACATTATGATCCACAGTACTGAATGCAGCACTCAGACCTAAAGGAATTAGAACAGAAAGACCTTTGGAATTGGATGTTAATTCCCTTGGTCACTGATCCCTCCGGTTGCCAGGTAATGTGTGTTTGACTGTGATACTATATGTGCATATTCCATGATATTTGTATAAAAACAAAAGAATTAAAATCCTAACCTGAAACCTCCACACTAAATCCCAGTGTCACTGTCCTGTCTGGTTTTAGTACCTCAACAAAGCTTGCACATTAATCTTTTTCAAAGCATACATTTGCACCTATTTTTGCTCCTGATAAGTGAGCCTCTTCTGTGCTTCTCCATACTCTCATCACCTCTGGGACCCCACGATACACTCCTCATGAAAAGTTATCAGCGTCTGTGGCCTTCGTTGCCGCACGTCTGCTATACATGCTCTAATAATAACTCCGCGTATGAAATCACTGACCTCTTTAAGCAGTGTTCAAGTTGCAGCCCACTTACTGTATAAAACATGAGGGCAGGATCGTGACTGTGGTTTTCATTTCACTCACATGCTCGCATATATGTGAAGCATGTATGTAGCGTTTCTGGTTACTTTGTACCTGAAATTCATTTAAATGTTTACCTTAAAGCAACTTGACCATTCGGTTTGAATTAAACATTTGAATTAAGGAGGTATATTCCCTTCGGGCTGTTTTTACAATGCCATATCTATTGAGCGGGATTTCACTATGGATTTGATGCTGGGCAGATTATGCATATGGACAGAAAGAAGGGGAAACCTAGCTTTTAAGACATGCCCTTCTAAATAACACCAGGTTTTTAATACACTGCCAATGAGACACTGGATTCTGTTCAATATAAATGCAAAGTGAAATGAAACAGCACCACCAGTTCTGTGGAAGCAGATGCAGGAAAGCGATTGGTCCTCTAATAAATGCTTTCTCCTTCTGTGAAGTGCACTATCGAGTAAGGTTTCTAAGGTTCTTGTACAGCTATTTATTGATATATTCACATCCCACCCAAAGGGCAAAGATCTGCATCAAGATGTAGTTTTGCAAGTCATGAGCTATTGGGAAAAATATGGAAGGTGCACAAATAAATGTATGAAAAAATGAGCACCTAGGCCATGTTGTTGACAATACATTCCATGACTGGAGCAAGTATGTTCTTAGATTTGCATTGCCTTGCTTCATGTATATCCATGCAGCTTCCAGCCTTCTATCTAATCCAGGGTTACAGAGATCCTGCAGGCTAACCCAGGAAGAACAGGCTTCGAGGCTTGGGAAGAGTCTATCACAGGGCACAAGCGTTCACACACCAACGCTATAGGCTATTTAGGAATGCCAGTTTGGCGCATGTTTTTTGGCTGCGGGAAAAATATGCACCCAGAGGAAACGTGCACGTGGGGAAAACGTGCAATCTTTCCTCACATGGAGTGAAGGTGGGATTCAACTCAAAATATGTCATATGTCTGCCATTTTAGTTATACATGTAACAATTATATTTATGAATAGACCAGTATGTACAGTATATGATATGTATATGTATGCTAAAATTGATCAGCAGAAGTCTGGAGGGAATATTTTGTATGAAATATTGACAATTTTACAGTTATTTTATTTTAGAAATTTTGCATATTACAGCAATATTTCAAAAGGGCTGTATGAATACAAAGAAAACAGATCTTAAATGTTTGAAAATTAAGAGGGGAGTAAAAAATATATATTTATCAATACCCTTCGGACGTAAGAGTCTTCCTAACTTGAAGGTTATTTAAGACAACTCAACACCTCTCCTGACCAATTAGGAGTTGCCACCAGATGGCTGCTTTAATGAGATAGCGGCAACGAGCTTGAACCTTTCACGAGAGACGGAACATTCCGGAAGTGCTGGACAACACCAAGTTGGTTTGAGGGAACCAGGATGACTGGAAGGAGGGTGCTTTGGTGACAGATTGTTATGCTAATGATAACGATACAGTCACGCATGTAGGTCTGCGGCAGTATCACCAAAAAGTCGTTGATTAAATGTGACAGTTATTAAGGCCATAAAGCCAGTGAGGCCACGATATGTCGCGCGTGCAATCAGCGCTAAAGGACGCTTTCGAGCATGACATGCCGCAGAGCATTGGCACATGTGTAGCTGGGGCTATATTTCTGATATACTGCAGTGCAGAGAGCCTTATCGCATCTTCCTTTATACAGTGCTTAACAGGTCTGTAGGCAGAAATAAATTTGGGGGGTGTCCAACAACTATAGGTTTTCTGGGGGGTTCGCTACCTGATTATGTTTCTGATCAGTAGAGCATGCAT
>JAODUD010000015.1:13020418-13049009 GCA_026784285.1 Stomatorhinus walkeri | reverse complement strand
CCATGAGATGGCAAGATCAAAACAGGTGTTCCACTCCTGCGTGGCAGATGGCTGGAGCTTCGCCAATTCTGCTGTCATATACACACATACACACACATGTTGCCTGCTGCTTAACACATATCCAATACAAAAACACAGTATCATTACAATATGTTATATAATTTATTTCTAATAGAAAATGGCAACGGCACTAACAGGAGATTAGTGTAACTAGCTAACACACCGGCTGACTACCTATGACCAGTACCACCTATATGGGAACGAAGTGCCTAGACTGTGACTAAGATACTAGCAGAACCAGTTCTTAAAAAGGTTGTTAAAAACCTTCAAGCCATCACTCAGCACTCCTCGTCCATCTCCGTTGCTCCCTCTTCCTTTCCAGGTTGTTTTGCCCTAATGGCTAGTTCAGAACTGACAGGTACAAACCCTTCAATGCACACTCAGCATACAAACACGCGGCAGTCGCTCTTAAAGCTTTTAGTTACAAAATTTACGTCCACATCTTTAAATGTGCAGAAATAAAAAGAAAAGTCAGTGGTCAAATGAGGCTTTATAGACGGGCATGCAGTTCAATTAAACAAGCAGCAGTCACCCCTGTGCAAATATTGCATTAATTTAACACTGCGGGTGATATTTGAAGTTTTATATTAGTAATTCTTTTAATTACACTTTTGCAGTCAAAGGTAAAGACACTAAAATGCAGGGCTAATTGATTTTTGGGGAGCTTTTAGCTTCTGCAGGGATCCCCAGTAGACATCATTTTCCTTGCCTACACATTCATTTCAGATCATCTTTGCACCATATTCGTTCGGCCTTACTTCATTGGCTTATATTCTGCCTGTGTGTGGAATGATGTGATTGGCTCTAAGGCTTGCATGGTCTGTACAGCTGGAAGATTAAACTAACCAATCAGTGAACAGGAAGGGAAATATCAATTTTATTATGAATTTTGCTCAGCACCAGTTTCTTTCAGTAATGTGAGATATGTCCAGTCAGGAAAATATGAGAATATACTGTGAATGTTGTCAAAGGTAAAGGAGCTGTTAAGCAGTGATTATGCAGAGTGACTCACTTGTTTGTTTAATGTACCGGTCAAAATGTGTATAATTAAGGATAAGAATAAGAATCACTAAGGTAAGGTAGTAATAACAACATGAATAAAGACCTTGTATTTAAATGATTTGAGTAAATAAATATTTATATGTAGCACAGAAAAATATCATTGCGTTTTGTAATACTATATTACTGGACATTGTCTGTTCTAAGAAATTGTGCCAAATACTATGACAGCCTGAAGTCATATTAGATGAAAAGTCATAGCAAGTGAAAAAACTGACACTGGCACCTGATCAACATAAAAAAAAATCTGTCGGCAATAACAATTTCAGGGAGCGAGAAATTCTAAAACAATATCAGATGAAACATTTTATGTGGTCAAAACTAAACGGACACAAATAATTTTGAACAGTGCTTAACTGATTTATATTATTATGTCAATTTGACAAAATCAAGCAGATAACATTAATTTATGGCTCCAAGTTTGTCATATGACACAATATGTCCATCTCCAAGCAGTCACTATCAAGTCTTCTATGCTCTGTATTACTAGTGTATGATTATGGACTGATAATGGTTTGACTAATCATTTAGATATAATGCATTTTTGGCCCTATTGATAGGATAAAATATCATTTATTACTCATCTTCTCAGCATTTTCTCCAGTGAGAGACCCCTTTTCTCATCATAAATAACCATCATTGTTGCTTTACCTGTGGGTTTTCCACCAACACTAATAAATTTGTGGAACCTTAAAACTGACCCATTTTATCAGCAAACCAATATATTGGTTGATTCCTAACTGAGGACTGATAAATCAATTTAAGCAAGTGTTTAAGTGTTGGTCACCTGCAACATTCAAGGTTCATCGTTTGGCATTTGTCAGATATAATCATCACGCCTAAAGCATTTTGGAAAAGTGTTATTATGTATTAATATGAATAACATTATGTACACTTTTGGACTTGCTCTTCAAGAGGGAAGGTAAAAGAGGGGGCGTAAGGGAAGCATAAAATGTTACTGCATGTTAGGCTCATACACAACAAATCAGAGATGTAGAAAAAAAAGCAAGATACCACAGTAAAATCCCATCGAAATGCTAGTCTGCAGCACTGTGAACACGAAAGAGGAAACAGATTATCGTCCATCTTTTATGAATGACACTGTTTATGAATACACCTGTGTACTTCTACACTGGGATTTTACTTTTTTCTTAAGCTTGCTAACAATGAACAGTAGAAGTCATTTCACAGAAATTATTTTCAAGGAGGAAATATTTTTGGATAAATGACAATGAACATATCATAATTCAACATGTATTTGAAGAATATAATAATAAAAAAAAACATATAACTTGCACAAACTGGAACTGCTGAAATAGAAATGGCCTTAAAATATGTTGAGTATTTGAGTATTACCTATTAAGCATGCTAATTGAAAAGGAACTGAGTTCAGTACTGAGATGCATCTAGGAGACAGTTAAGTAAAGCTGATTGTCTAAAGATTTTAATCTGGCTTTCAGTTTGGCCCTACAGTCCAACATCTATAAACCCTGTTTAACAAATAAGCAGTTTCTTTCAGCCCCATGATTGCATTTTATATCAGCTAAACTCATTCATTTGGTAATGCAGCGGCATTTTTTATATTCATTAAAAAGTTAATTGTAATATTAATGAATAATTAATATTGACAACGTTTCTTTTTTAATATATGCAATGCAAGTTAATTGGAGAGGTCTGCAAAGCTGATGAGTTCAGTCCTTTTCACTTGGCACTTTGAAAAGCCATAATATATTACATATTTTGAATAAATGTGCAAATTAAATGCAAATTGATGGAATAAATGTAAAAAAAAAACACTTGTTTTCCCCGTTTAATCTACAGGTAAAAATAAAATTTGTCATTAACAGCCATTACACACCACTAGGAACCTACTGCAACCATTGTATTCATTGTATTTTACTTAGTTTCTCTAAAAATATTGTAGAACTTCACTGCTGAAAAAATGTTTTTTTTTTTTTTTTTTTTTTTACAAATCTTTAACATTAAAATTTAGATATATTTGGGCTATTCGTTTTTTTTGTTTAAGGCAATTCCCTCAAGATTATATCTGTCTAAAATACAACCTGGGATTAAGTGTTTTGAACCCTCCACTGAAACCATGCACTGTCACTGACTGTATTATACATTAGATCTTATTCTACACTATTTCATAGCCTTAAGACAAACTAGGCAGGGTTCAACTCATCGAAAAATAACTGGTAAAACCATAATGTCTGTCAAAATGCAGCATGTGAGGTCCAACCAAGGTTAATCACATATGCGATGAATCAATCCACATACATAGTTTATAAAAATCCGTCAATATGGAATCATTTAGTGGGACAGCAGAACCATCCCAAAGCAAATAGTGCAGCTTGAATTCAGAAAGAGAAAAAATATCTGAAATTTGACCTTTACTCCTGACTCTATGCGCACTCAAACATGCATTCTTACGTGTGTCTTTGGTTATTACGGCTGTTTTCTGTATCTTCCGAAAAACTGTCTTTAGCGTCTGACATGGAAATGCATGTTACAGAACCACCAAGACAAAAAGGATCTGAATCTTTAGCTACATACCGAATGTCCCAGCATCTTTACTACATCTGCTGCAGGATTCATATACTTTCCAGGCAATCTTATAACAATCTCTATAACATTAATGTCTTCTCCAGTAACTCGGAATTTCATTCCTTCTTCAACAAATCAAAACACAAATCACCATAGCCAAGACAAAAGACTAATGTGGCATTTACTTCTATTTCAAATTACATTTCAAAATATGGCATTGATTGTGAAAAGTAGGATCTTAACTAAAATTAACCCTTGAAAAAGATATGTTTCCAGATACATTAGTGTGCGTTCAAATGATTAGTAAATTATGTTGCATCATTTTTTTCAAGGACATTGGAAAGTGTAACATATTTGAATACTATCAACTGTTTGGTATATAATAATTCAGCAAAATGTCATCAGTAAAAAATAAGTCAATACGAAGACATATGTTGTAAAATACATGTTTTCCCACTTTTCATAACATTTTTCTGTTAATTACATCAAGTAATGCAATTTCGAAGTGGTCAACAAAAGTCCTCTCTACAAATAAATTTTGAAAATAATTTAGGGTAATTGGATTGGGGATTTATTATGAGACATCTGTCTAAGTTTCAGATGATATAATCATGTAATTGCACATATGGTGCACCTCGCTGTAATATGAATTACTGAAGTTACTGGCCACTGTGTTCTGCCAAAGTGACAAAAGAGTGTCACACTAAATGCATCAGTGACAATGATAACTCCATCTGTAGGTAAGGTAACTAATTGTTTCAGCAGCAGCATATAAAATAACGTAAACATGGGATAATTCACTGTATTACATTTTGACCTAACAAGACATGTACATACTGTATAAATATATGTAATATGTTAACCTTTTTGATGCTAATAAGCAGAGTATTGCATATGGAATAAGAAATACACCTGAAAATTAAGCCTTTGTAAAGGTTTGTAAATCTGCAACTACTGTGTGTTCACCGTGGCTCCTTTTAGCTAGAATAATCAAAATCATTCTTCATTCAAAAAAAAAAATGAAAAACTCAGTTCTAAAAACATGCATCGTTCATTTTAGATCTCCATACAAAAAATAAATAAAGTAGAAAAGATGTTAGGAAACAAACAAACAAATTGACACTTTATCACAAGCCAATGACTGTGGGTATACAAGCATTTTGTATTTTAGTTATGATTTGTTCAGTATATATATTATATAAATGGTTCTTTAAGGATTAGGGCAGCGTTTGGGATTGTATTACCCCCCCACCACCACCATATTCCATAAGTATAAAGAAAATTAACTAAAGCTTAAATTTTATTTATTATGAGTGGGAAAATATGTATGAAATAAGTTGATAGTCTTAACACAATGGCCTTTGCAGGTTTCACTATGAAAGCCATACCATTAATTACAAAAGTGTTGGCCGGTTAATCCCAGCAGAGGAAGGGACTGGAGGTAGCTTCTTTTTCTGGGAGAGACAAAGTCGGACAATAGCATAACGGATCAGGAACAGCGGTCAGAGCCTGCGCCCCGGGCTCAGCGGGGAACCTGGCGCTGGTCGCTCTCCGTCATCTTTTAATCCCCTTCCTGAATTTCCCCCACGTCCGACCTCATGCTGGGATGAAGTTATCACAGAAGACAGCTTCGCTCTCACCGACGAGTCCAGTCCGGGATCTGCATTATCCCCAGCAGATCAAAACATGGCTTTCATCAAATAATTTTATCTGCATAAAAGATGTGCAATTGCCCAGTAATTTCTCCCAAAACCCCACATTCATTCTAGTGCATAAGGAGAAAATAAATGAAACCCCCTTTTTTTGCATTGAAGTTCAAAATCCAGATGCATATGTGTATGCTTTTGAAAATTGCTCCTTGCAAAGTATTTTCCACACGCAGTCTTAGACATGGATGATCCATAATATACATATATGCATTATATCTGTTCTGAGATGAGAAATGGTGCAGAATTGTGTGTTTTTTTCTCTTTTCTTGTCATTTAAGGTAGAAAACCTCAAAGCGGAATTATAAAAACTAAACCCCGGAACTGTACTTCCAGTCCAGCACAGCATTTGTTTAAAAGCTTTACCTGACTGTTTTTCCCATTGGTGTTCTCCCGCCTGCCGGTGCTGAAGAGTGCATTCTTATGTCGCAGCCATGCTTTTGGCTTGCGAAGCCCCACTGTTGGGTTGAGTGAATGTCACTGTTGAGGTGTGACTAAGGACACTTGGGTATTTAAGACAAACACCAACGTTTCCGTCGCAGTGACCTTAAGTCCGCAGTGGTGGGTTTTCCTACGTGCACTGAGTTTCAGGTGATTGCCTGTTATTTCAGAGTTTTTTTCTCCTAGGAAAGACCGATAAAAAAAATCTAAAAACTTTTAAAATCAGAAATTGCGTCCATGTGTAAAAATAATTTGTTTTCTATTCTAACTCAGATCAAAAGTACAACATAATATAGAATATTAAACAATTATCTTATGAAAATACCTCAACTAATTATGATCATCATCTCAAAATATGACTTAATAGGAGAGATTAAATTGCTCTAGAACTAACATCACCATCAATAAGAACTACCATCAGTAAAAATAAAACAAATGGGAAATATATATAAATGGTGCCTTGTTCAGAGTGCCAGGTTTGGGAATAATACGATGTACAATAAGAAGAAATGAGAAAATGTAAAAGAAAATTTCTGTAGCTGCATTCTAACAATATAATGTCATGCTTGAGCAAACATAATCTTACAATCAAGGAAACAACACCTGCCATTATTTACCCCCTACTTTCCCTCAGTGGACAGCTAATTAATATCGATGGGAAATTTATTTGAGATAATTAACTAGACCTGTGAACACAGCCAAAACTCATGAAATGCTGTATGTTCATAACCCTACGTTTAGCCGTTGATAGCTTCTTGAATTAAACATGTTTTTCAATAAACGTGTCTGTCGATTGATATAACCAACATTTAAATTCATCCATCCATCCATCCATCCATCGTCCAGCTGTGGGGACACAGTAAATCACCAGACGTCCACAGGGCATAAGGCAGGGCAACACCTTGGACCTGATGTCATACTGTGTGACAGTGAAATGCTGAAATATTTCCTGAGAATGTGTAAAAGGGGTCTTAAGGACTCTTTATGAAGTCGTTGCAAGCTTGCAGTTGTGTTTCAAAGATATGTCATACAGACGCTTCAGCTGACATTTCTTGTTAACCCAGTCACTGATGGAGGCTGGCGTTCGGAACCTTAACATACCTTACATTCAATATTACGTCTGCATTTACTTTTGGTTTTGTTGGTACAGTGCGTGTGTGTATGTGGTGGCGGGTGGTGGTGTAAGTCTCAGGGCGAGGTGAAGAATGCTGCTAGGACAGAGCTGAAAAAAGTCTTTCTGGAGAACTCCAAGCCAAGGCATAGTGAATAATGTCACAGGAGGGGACTGGATACTCCAGACCTTGGCTGTAAACAGCAGGACTATTCAAATCACAGTCCTCAAGGTGCGAGCCCTGCTGATTTTACAGCTTCCCTTTACCTGTGAGACAGATGTGAAGTCTTTGGCCAATCAGGATCAGTAATTAGTAAACTATCCGGCACAACTGAAAACAAGGTCTGGATTTGGAATCGAGGTGCAGATTTGAAGAGCCCTGGTATAGAGTAACCCCTTCACATTTGCACATCTGACATTTGCAGTTTCAGTTGTTAGCGAGTTGGCAGTGAACAATTCAACAGGAATATTTTTGGAGCTTATCGAAATATCACAAAAACTGCAGATAATATATAAGCCAAAAAATAATACTGAAAATGATTCAGATGACATAATAAAGATATATAAGTAATCCATAATATCTGTTAGTGTAAGTGCATACTATAAAATTTATATTAACAGTTTTTGCTTGGGTAAAAAATGCCAAGCACATGTCAGCAAGCAGCCCCACACGTATGTTAGATGTTTTTTTGATAGTGGAATCTTTCGTTTCTCACAGTAACTATTAAACATTTCAGTAACACTTTACGTCAGGCCATGGTTTTAGTAATTTCTAAACACATTCACAACAAACAATAATGCATTCATAAAGCATTACAAACAATAAATATTTATCAAAAGGCATAACAGCCATGTGTATTATGCATTATGAATGCCTTATGAAGCTTTCATCTATAATGCACTATAGATACCTTTATAATGCACACTAATGGTCGGAATAAGCATTAAGGATGGTTTGTACTGCATTATAAAGGGATCTGTAGTGCAATATAGACGACACCTTCATGAGGCAATCAAAATGCTTAATAAACATAGCTATAATATATTATGCCCTTTCATAATTATTCATAGCCATGTTTATAATGCTTCGTGAATGCATTATAATGCGTTATGAATGTCAGGATGACTTACCTTTCCGAGGCTTTGAATGAGTAGAGAGGCTCCCTGGAAAACTAGCATGATTGAGACCTCTCACATATCAATGAGTTGTATTTGGCCATATCAATCACCATAACGATGTGAAAATCTAAATGTGAGATATGTGTGCTCTAATTGCAGATTATAAGGTCATTTGTGTGCCACTTTTGAGTTTGTTTTAATTTATAGGAATGACCTCTTTCACCAAAAACTTTGTAGCATTTCACCTACTTTCTCATTTAAAACTGCATTCATATTAATTTTAGAGCACTGAGACTCTCCTTGACAGATGACATTATACTGGTGATTAAAACACTCTAAGGTATACTAGATTAGAAAAATGAAGTGTTAATTACTTGGTACGGCATATATCTTTTCTTCTAACTCATAGATGAAAATTGAAGAAAAGTTAAAACTTATACCTCTGTCTCCATTGCCATTCATCATAGAACGTTAACAAATATATTATATCCTTTGTCACATATACATATATAAAGAGAAACAAACCAAACAAAAAATGAAAGAAAAAAAACAAACATATTGTTATCCTAATTTAGATATGTAGTTCACACCAGTTCTTCTATCATGATAAGCAAATCCTGCAATCAGCAGCAATCAGAAATGTTGGCCTGGTTTTCTGCTTGTTCTCTTATTAAACAAAACACCGATTGAAGTTATTAAGATAATTTTTGTTACTGCTATTCTTCTTGTAACAGTATTTTCTTTGCAATAGCAACATCTATAAAATAGTTCTTATTTACCAAATAAATAAATAAAAACCTGAAGGCACTAACTTAAAAGATAAAGCCTTTCTGATAGATCTTTATTTCTTCCAATAAATTCCATATAGTTCAACAATTCATCTAGTACAGTGTCCTTCAAGATACACTCCCAGGGTCGCTATCTTATTCATTACACACGTACCCTCCAGGAGACGATTCCCCTAAACACAGTTCCATTTCAAACTGTGCAGATGATACAAAGCTTGATTTCTCAATAAAACTAAAGCTTTATTACGTTTCTTACAAGTGCTTCACAGCTAATGCGAATCCAACTTGGTGCTAAAATTTCCCATAGAGTAACGACAAATGCTACGAAGCTACAAAACTATGTCAAAGCACAAGATGGACAGAAACATGATCATAGAAAAAGAATACAGAAGCAGCTACTTCATGCTTTAACGTCAATAACCCGCATGACTCAGTCTTCAGCTGGAATTGTATTTCCGCAGTGCTGTATTTGACTTATATTACCACCTAACAAAACAACATCAATGACAATAAACACATAATGATAATCAAGAATAGTATAATTGGTGTATATTGGTGAATGTGATTATTACGGTTAATTGTGTTCTGTATTTTTAGATTTTTTTGTATTGTTTCTAGGTTTTCTAAGGTTGGAAAATGGATGGGTGGATGGATGGATTGATGGTGGTACAAACATGTTAAAATTACATTTATGCTAAATAATGCCCAAATATGACACCTCTTGCTTTAGGAAACAATACCTTTTGCGGTATAGTCATATCTTTCAAAAGCCACGTAAAAATAATTACGATCAAATTCTCAAATAAAATATTTTCTCCTTCTAAATAATGACAAAAAGAGGCATCTCCTGTCTTTAGAAGATGCTTAAAAACCTAATGCACATTATTTTTAAATTATGCAATTAGGCCATTGTAATTCACTCCTATTTGCCTAATCCTACATTTTCAAACAATAATCTTACAAATTGTAAAATTGGTATAGTAAAAGAAGAAATGAGGCATTTTTGCGTTGCGTAAATCTGTGCTGCTTTTACATGTTCTGCCATTCATTTCTTCAGTACTGAGCATCACGTTTCTTAGCTAATTTTCTGGCGAGTCACCGCTAACCCAGTAACCTCCAATCCTCTCTCTTCATACGATTTCTTTTTCTCCTCTCCATGCAACATGTCACCTGAGCGACAAGTCGATGGCAGCATGGCACACAGCAGCCCCCAGAAGTCCTCGTTAAAAACACCTTGGAACACTTATTCACTGTAATTGGCAGGATGGAAATTCATCAGCGTCACCTCCAAACGACTATCCTTCAACCTACAAGAAAAACGCTAAAGCTGAGTAGTAAATTACTGCTAATTTTATAATTGTCTGCTCTCTGCCCATTTTACTGCTATTATTTTGTCATTTTCCTAAGGAATGGGGTCAGGAAGTGATTTTCCTGTTTTTCCAAAATTAGCTTTGGCCTATTCTTTTTCATAAGTGGTTCCAGAAAATATCTTTTCTGTTCAGCTTTGTGAGATTCTACTTGTTAACAAAAATTAAATAGAATCATGTTGACTAGATACTGTGCATAGAACCTGGTACAGGAGTGTAATGAGGAAAAAAGCAAATATAACCTAAATTATTCAACTTCAGCTGCAATGTAATAAGTTGTTTTATTTATATCACACACATAAATGAAGCTACACATTTCCATATCCTTTAAAATATTATATTAAATCCACCACATTTCACATAAGCTATATTAATTTACTGATTTTCTTACATTAACAGTTTTATTATATGGGCGTGCATGTACACTTTTTGGGAAGTTACATTTCTCTATAAATATAAGCTAAATGTTTTAATTAAAAAAAATATATATATATTGCATTGACAATTTTCTGCATGCACCTGGAAGCAATTGAAAGAAACTCTATTACTTACAATAACATGAACTATTTATTCCAATGATCACACATACTTTACTTTTAACACCAAAAGTATAATCGTGAAAATTGCTCGTGTCACTTCACTGCGACTTGTAAAAAGGTTTTGCTGACCTCCGAGTTGGAGCTCACTGAAACGTTACAACCCCCCCGATTCTATTCTCTTCTCTTCTCTTCTGTTCCCCTCCCTCTGTCTATGGGGGTTTATACATCATGGCCGGCAGAAAGTGGGTCACAGCAATATGATCCCAAGAAAATTTGAATGACATAGCGAAACCCAGACCCAAATCAGTCAATCAATGTGTTATTTTCATCTTCTGATAGACCACGCTCTTCCCCTGCTGTAATATTTGTCCCCAAAGTCCTCTCTTATAGCAGCAATATATAAAAATATATATGAATTTCTATGCATACATATAATAAGTTATAACACAACTAACAGAACTACAGGAAGGAAGTGGCACAGTGGTGTATTGGATAGCAGTGTTGCCTTTTACTGTCAAGGTTGGGGGTTTGAATCCCATATGAAATTTTCTTTTGAGTACTCTGGCTGTACAAAGATGTACAGTCAGGTTAACTGGTGTTGGAATGTTGTGTATTATAATATATGAACTAATATATGTGAAGGACTGGCATCCCACCAGGGCGTAGCACAACCTGTGTCCTATACTGCCGTAGATAGAATAAGCAGATATGCAGCTGGAAGATGGATGGGTGTTCACCTAAACTGACTAACTCAACCCATTCCTCAACGGAACTGACCTTAAAAAATACCCAATCCCTTAATTTCACAACATGCTAAGAGGATGTGCTTACTACACACACTGAATATCTGCATACAAGAACCTCTGTTTCATTTTGAGAAGAACATTTGCAATAACAAACTGCTTATGATTCGTGATGTTCTGCTCAACAAAATCTGATAAAAAAAAACATTCTAATGGGAAAATGGTAGTGATAATGGTGCACCAAATCATGGAGTTTTAGTTATCGTGGCAGATACTTTTAGGGATATAGAGAACATTTGTTTCTAAGTGTGATTCACTGTGATTTAAGCTAGTTTCCTGAAGAGAGCACCATGGTACAGTTAGTGGTGGTCCAACAGGAATTTCGAGTGACGTACTGCACAACTCACAAACATTTTACTTAACTTCTAGCCTTGAGCACCTGAACAATTTCTGTGAGGTTCCTATTTACCAAGCTAAACTCATCGTTTTCATATACAATGACCAAGCCTCCAGGCCATCAGTCATTCATAAAAAACATCCATCCATCCATCCATCCATTTTCTATACCCGCTTATCCTACTGGGTCACAGGAGGTCCGGAGCCTACCCGGAAGCAATGGGCATGAGGCAGGGAACAACCCTGGACGGGGGGCCAGCCCATCGCAGGACACACTCGCACACCATTCACACACACAGGCAATTTAGCAACCCCAATCAGCCTCAGCATGTCTTTGGACTGTGGGGGGAAACCAGAGTACCCGGAGGAAACCCCACGACGACACAGGGAGAGAATGCAAACTCCACACACATGGAACCCAGGTCCCAGAGGTGTGAGGCAACAGTGCTAACCACTGCACCACCATGCCACCCCTTCCTAAAAAACATTCACAGGAAAATTCAACTTTGATAAATAATATGGGTACATATTTTATTCTGCTTTAGGAAAATTAAGATAAAAGAGCTGACTTTCTATCTGAGGTATTTGATCTGTTTGAGGTACACAGAGTATACTGGCCAGTATCCGCCGTTATTTCATCGGACGTGAAAGGTCTTGAATACATTCACATGCACAATGTCAAATTTAAGTATGAGAAACATTTGAAAAGACATTACTCTTGGTTGTACTCCGGTTTTATACTCAAAACTATATAACACCACAACTAACTTGATGTAGTAAGAAAATTTTGAAAAATGTAATTATACTCACATATATGACAGTGATATTTAAATGGTTTTATTGATACTATTTGTCAAAATGTCACTGCAAAATTTAAGGAGCACAATGCTTCTATTAATTTGCTTTCAAGAATAGATATTATTTTTAATAAACATGAATGACTGTGACAGGAGCATTGTCATATCTTTATCTTCCAAATATTTTAACAACAATTTCATTTATGATTGGCTTATTCTCTCCAAATATTTGGCAGGTCTCCCAGTTACTGCCAAACATGAATATGAAATCAAATTTCATATTTCAGTACTGCCTTTAGTGATTCTAGTCAAAATTCTGCATTGTAAGATGACATTCTTCTTTCTTGAACACAAATATCTGAATAAAAGCTAAATTGCTAAGTTTACACGGTTTGGTCATATAGATGCCTATAAGTTTGGCTGGATTTCACCCTCAGTATAGGAAAAACCAAATGGGTCACACTACACCTGTACCATCGTATGTACTGTATAAATAAATAAAATATAAAACAAAAAAGGAAAACAGCTTCTGAGTCAGATGGGCAAACGCCCTTCAGCTTCTACCCTCACAGAACTGAGGAAGCAAGGAGATAAATTAATGTTTAATCCTGTCCAGGAGTGATTACTTTGGCAGACGGATGCTTCGTTCTAGAAAGCTCACTGTCGTCCCTGAAAGCCCTAATACTTGTTTGTTTATTTACAAGCTCATTCCAGATTCTGTCTATGTGAGCTGCCAGTTTGTTCTCAGAGCATGCAAGGGACGCGCTGTCCCCCCGGGGGCCAAGGGGGCGCTGAGGGCCTTGGCGTGTGCTGTGCCACCGGGGGCAGAGTAGCCCCTGCCAATCGACGGGCCACCCGGGGCCCCATTTTATATAAAACAAAATACCGCAGAGACGACGCTTAGAGGGGTAATAACGAAATGTCAAGACGCCCTGGCGTGACGCTCGGGACACTCTTGCCACATGCGTGCCGCTGTATTTTTCCAAGGAATGATGGTGTAGGTCTTTTGGAGACCTTGGCACGTGACAAACTGTACCACGCGGAGCTATAACGGGAGCAGGAGAGGAGGGAGCTAACAGGAGATGGTATCTCAAGAGCAGGTTCTCAGTTGCTGCCTGCTCTGTTTCAGCTCATGCACACATAAACCAAACATGTTGGAGACGAGGTGCACAAACAGCTAGAGACCAACTCTGCCCCCTATTGGCACATTTCAGATGGTCAATAAGCACAGGAATCTCAATGAAAATGAAAAGTTGACAGCCATATTGTATGATTCACTAGATGGTACTGTAAAAGAATCCAGTTTTATATGTTCAGTTTTGTTCATTGATAATGTACAATGAGCTGAAAATGTGTGTAGCTTTTGTAGTTTATGCAAAATCTAAATCATCTTTCCTGCTCACTGCTATACCTTATATATCTAATAACTATACCCTTAATTGATGCTATACCTTATATATCTAATAACTATACCCTTAATTGATGCTATACCTTATATATCTAATAACTATACCCTTCATTGATGCTATACCTTATATATCGTATAACTATACCCTTCATTGATGCTATACCTTATATAGCGTATAACTATACCCTTCATTAACCCAATTTAATTTGTCCCTGGATGTGTAAAAAAGATTATGATGCTGAAAAATCAATAGCCAAAGACAATAGCATCACCTCACCTTTATCCTTAGGTAAATGATACAGGAAGGCGTTAGCAGAAGGAAAAGCAGCGTTCTGGGGATGCCTGCAAAGGTTTGCAAAGACACAAGGAAAGTGGAGTAGAAGCCGAGCCCCTGCTCCGTTTCCCCTCAGCACCCCGGAGCGGCTCTGCAGCGGGTGCTACACCGCTCACTTGCCACCGCTGCACTGCTTACAGCTCGGCCGTTTGTGCAGCTCAGATCGGGGGCTTCACAATCAATATTGACAAGCTGAGGTATCCCCTATTGTGCGGTGGGACGCCCCCCTCATGCTGCGCTTTTGTTACTGCTGCCCCCTGCTGGTGAGCTCATCTCTGGTCGAGACAGCTTATTCTATTCACTGCGAGAGAGCGGAGCTTTGCCCCACTTGAGAGGACAGACACAGGGCACAGCAGGTTAGCCAAAAAGAGACCCCCCCCCCCCAAGAGCTCTATCCTGGTAAGACGCTGATCTCGCCACTGGGAATCTAGGTTAGGGGTTCAAAAAAAAAAAATTCCAGCATAAGCTTTCATGATGAGGACACTAAATCCTACGTCTGCTTTGTAAATTCTCACCCTTGAAGCCTTCCAGCCGCGTATCTTGCTTCTATATTCAGCTCTATAATGCGCGATCAATGCTTCTGCCTGCAATGCCACAGTATATAAGTGGTTTTTAAGATAAATGATCTGTGACAGACTCTATGGACACTTTGTGAATGTAACAGTACAAAATGTTCTATTTGACAAAAGCAAAAAAAGCATTTAATATTAATACATAACACATAAGAAGCTGCAGAATGGCTCAGAGGGACGCAGTGGGGCTGCGGCACCTGGGATGTGGGTTTCGCATTTTCTCCTCCAGTTTGTAACGGTTTCTTCCTCAAGCTCTCCATTCATCACATATTTAGGTATGGATGTTAGGGACTCGTCCCTACTGGTATTGTGGGAGCACTGTGTGTGTTTAAGGTCTGATGTGGTCCTTACTTATGTTGAAATCATACCTATGCTCTTGGGTTAGGTGAACTGGCGTTGGGACGTTACTCACAAAAGTAATCCAGATGAGTACTCTGCGAATGTGACTCTTTATACTCAACTGGTTGGTTGAAACAAAACCTTGGTCTGGATTTGTACCTTCTGGACCTGAACTTTCCACCTGGATTACTTCTGTGAGTATCTTCCCCAACACTGCTGGCATCTCTGAATAATCCCTAACAAGGGACTGTGTATGTGCCCTGCACTGGTTTGAAACCCCACCCAGGGCATTCCCAGCCTTGTAGTCCATGCTTCTTCTACAGCTATTCTATACTGGATAAGCAGTTACAGAATATGGATGTGTGGTTGGATATATAGATGGATGGATGACTAGCATGTAGCGTATAGGTTTAGCGATTGCTCAAGTAGCTTCTCGATTTTGTCTCCGCTGACGTGACGGGTGGTGCATCACTCGCTCCCACAGCGGACCCACATAATGGCGCGCCATGCGGTGCCCAGTCTCGAGGCCGCGGACCCGCCGGCCTTCGTGATAAAAGCTGCTGACTCTGACGCCCAATTGACAGATCGCTGGTAAATCCCTGCAGCTGTTCATTCTACATCTTTAACAATTAAGCCAGTAACGATGCAGATTGCCCCCCCCCCCCGTCCCACGCTCCTTCCATTGAGATTCCCCCAGAGGCCACGAGCTCCATATCACCCAGCGTAAATGGGACACGCCACTCCGGCTGATGTCGCTTTTTTCCAGCCCCGGCTCTGCGTGACTTTCCTGCCGAACGAGACTCAAAGGTTGTCAGTGGTGCCCTGGGTCAAGACAGCGAATTCTCACCCTGCGCGCCTCAATGTGGTATTTTAGGGATAGTATCAAACTGATAATGTAAGTCTGCCTAATATTTCTCTGTCTCTTAAAATCACATTCCCCATTCATCACAGACTACTTCAGGGTTCAGTCAATTTGTGTTTATCTGGTCAGTCATTCGAAGCCAGCTGATACAGTGATCCGTCATTCAATATGTTACATTATGCAGAGGATGGTGGCTTCTTGCTCCTTTTGGTAACACACTGTAGTCCGGTATTCACTGAAAATGAAAAGAAAACTCAGAGAGCTGACACCAGTGTTTGTCACTTGGGACTGTAACCTTTGAGTAATTAATTCAACAAAATTCAAGTCAGGTGGCATGTGGCTCAGTGGGTGAGGACTCTTTGCTCGTGATCGGAAGGTCGTCGGTTCAAATCCTGTGGTTGGCAGAGTGATGCCACCGTTGGGCTCTTAAGTAAGGCCCTTGACCCCGATTGCTCCAGTGGTGCTGGATGTAGGCTGACCCTGCCCTCTGACCCTGTATTACTCTCACCTGAATATGTGTCTGGGTGTCTCATGACGAGCAAGATGGGATGGCAAAAACACAACTACCCTATGGTGAATAATAAACCAACAGTGTTCTTTAAACGGGCAGAACATGTTGCATTGCTTAGCAACGACAAGGAGCTGGATTAGAACCTGGGTGCCTGGTTATATGGGTAAGAGAACCCATATAACCACTACAAGATAGACCACCTGGTAGGCCATTAACAGGGTCATCATTGTGGGAATTCACCTCAAGAAGCCATACATCTGAAGCTTCGCTTTTGGTTCAACCCATTAAAACAGAACTCACAACATATTAACCCTATATTGGATATTTATGTCTTCCTATTTGAAAACAAACACAAAAAAAACACTGTCAAAACTATTTAAAAGGCTTATAGCAGCAACACTCCATGAGATATTCCCAGAACATATGTCACACTTTAGTAAACCCTGTACGATTTGCAGTGCATGAAACAACCATCATCATTGTAGCAATATTTATGCGTGAACCACACTTGTGCTGTGGCGGATTTGACAAGCCCGGTCCCATGGGTAAGGATCCATTCATCCTGGAGATATGACCGAATATATATATATATATATAAACAATCGATTCTCCCATTTAATCTTGCTTGTTTTCTCCTGTTGTGGATCCATTGGAGGAGATGACAAATCCAAGCTAATCGCTTGGACCAGACCAGAGGCGTCTTTGGCGCTGAATGGAGTTTGAGGGAAAAAAATTAATCGATAGTAATTTGAAAGCTGGGTACTATTCATTGGGTTTTTAAAGCCACTCGAAGCCAGAATGCCTTGCGTTCATAACAGAATGTCCATAAATGGACGACATATTACCACGACAGCTCTCAGAATTTATTTACCTTAAATGTTTTGAAGAAGGCGTGTTTATGAAGTTTTTATGCATGTACTTACAGGTAAAGGTTCAGAATTCATTTACTTGGCAAGAATGTTGGCACTAAAAGACCCGTTTTATATTCAGAAGGAATGGTATATGTATTCTGCACTTCATCATCTTAACAACCGTTTTCTTTTTCTCTATCTCTCCACCTGTAATGAGGTCTGGACAACTCTGAAGAGACAGAATGATGTAGCGTACCAAGCATCCCATTTCAAACTGAAAAAAGTGGAAACGTCTCATTTATTTCTCGTTCTGAGTATCTATGTCCATCCATCCATCCTGCTCTGGGGGCGTGGGGTGAGCAGGGGCCACCCTGGAAGTGAGTCCAGACAGAGAAGGCACATCTTTAAACCAAAAGGCAAATTACTGAATTTAATGAAACCAGCGACTCATGTGATGATGCTAATCTGAGAGATGGTGGCCAAATTTAATACTGTAAGAGCAGCAGTGTAGACACAATCACCGACATTCCCATTTGTTACTAAAGCACTGCAGTAATTGAATTGGCTCAATGGGTTCATTTTTATTTGGATATTTACTGTTTAATCAGCGTGTGTGAACTCTGAGTTTGTTCTCAGCAACTGGGAAGGAGGAAATAAAATCTAACAATAGGTGATTGTCTACTGGGTGAATTGTTTCTACTTTGAAACTTCTGTGACAGACCTTACTGACTAACCACAAGAAACAGCGACGTAACCTCAGGTACAGTTTTAACTGCCTGTGACTCCCATTTCTCTGAGGTTAAAATGACTTCCACTTTGTTTCATATGGCTTTGTAAATGTGTGCGACACTGCCGGTTACATCACAGCTGTCACTTGCAGAAATGAACTCAAAACACAGGCAGACGAAATCTGGATTTCAGTTTTTCATTTTTAGCTATTCTAAATGCTGGCTGTAATTCAAATGGAGAATGTGGAATGTTATCCACAGTGCGACAATCACCAGGACGCAGTTCAAAGAAATTGTTGAGATGGATGGACATACGGAATGTCGTCTAACATGAACGTTACGTTAATTTAGATATGAAATTCAATTCGCTGCCTGATCCTGTTGTGCCTACTAGCCACATATCCCTGGATAAGAATAGGTCTCGATAATATTTGGTAAACTACACTGAATAAAGATTCATCTTGGCAGCGGCCTCAGATCCAGTGTGCAAGATAATTATACCCCGAAATTACCTCTAATAATTATTGTCAAGGTAGGACGAACAATTATATTCTAAGCTGTCCCTTGTTTTGGGGGACAGACTATTGACAAAATTATTTACGCTTCAAGGCCACAATAGCTGACAGTTGAATGGGCTTCATGTAAATCACAAAGGCAGCCCTCTCTATTTATTAAGCTGAGATGGTCTCTTGAAACCTTCCTCTCTTGATTAACTCTGGCATCATTCTGGGCATTCCAGACGCCCGCTGTAGGCAAGCGGTCAGCTCATTCCAGTTAACACTCTTTTATCAACTTCGATAAAGACTTCGATGTAACGCCCATACTCCCTATGGTTTCGCATAGCCGTGCCTTTCCTAGGCGTTGGTGACAAGTAGAAACAGATTTCAGTAAATCTTAGGAGAGATGACTTAAAGGTCATTGAAAGAAAAAAAAACATAAATTCACACAGGCTGAAGACAACAAATCATATCTAATAATTCAATATGCTACCTGGGTGTGACAGGTATGGTAATGTTGACTCCATTTGCATTTAATATATTTTTAACCTTATTTTGTATGGTTTACTTTTTATATAAACATAATGAGAATAGTAGCTTGGGTATTTTTTATTACATAGGAGGGCACATATATTCGGGGGGGGTGGTTGGAGGACAAGCCTGTCTACTTACATATGAACATTTGATAATTTTATGTGTATGCAAGCTAGGGAGACTGCCAGCATTGTTCAGGTTAGGCAGCAAACTGTGTATTTGTATGTTTGCTTGGCCAACATACAAAGCGGATTCCAAATAAATTTCCCTGTTCCATATTCCATATTCAAGTCCCTGTGCCCCATGGATCTGTTTGCTAAATTGAAAGACTTTCTCATACACTTGCAGGTATTTGCACTCTCCATTGGGATTTCTGATAAAGCTGCCTTGCATTAATGTCTTTACATCTTTACATTCATGGTGGGTACACTGGAATAACAGAATCCACTGAGGGACCTCTGCTTTCGGGACCTCTGCTTTCGGGACATGCATGAAGGCCGGGATCAGAAATGCCAGAATGCAGGTCCACTTGGCGTGGAATTTCCAGGCGATCCAAGCATCTCCGGAGTAATGTCTCTGAGATCCCATTTACGGTTCTGTGTGTGTGTGGTAGTGACAGGATGAGAAAATAGCATCTGTCGGGGACAGAAATCAGTCACCTGCTCGACACCATCGTGCCAGCTTGCGTCTTAAGGTGACCCACAGAAGCTCGATCTACGACTTCTGTCACAGTGACAGAGCTGAATCTCATGCAGTCGTCCGGGTCAGCACCTCATCCAGCGTGAGGTCATTTTTTTGTCTCCAACTCCGTAGCTGTAGCCAAGTCAAGGCCACGTATCATAGGTTGCGCACTTATATATTTCCAGGTAGGAATTTTAGCAAAACAGATTATATGTGGCTAGACAGGACCTCAGGGCAGTAGCCAACGTGATGAGAGTAACACCGTGCCCCCCAGCACACGCGAAGACCCTGCTGGACCATTCTTCCTCTCAAAAACCCTTTAGGGAAGCAAGGCCTGGTGGGAATAGGGGAATTATTTTCTGACAACAACAGCTGTGAGTTAAGAGCAAGGAGGCTCATATTTAGGGCAACGTCCACCAACAGTACTCTGTTTATGCTGCTCCCCGTTTTCACTGTGTTTAGCTACTTGGTTTGTTCCACTGGGGGCATCACTCTTCGCAGAGGGGAGGAGGCGGGGTCCCGAAAAATGAATGACTTTACCGTTCTATTTTTTGCAAGTAGCTTGTGGCTGTATCGCCCTTTAAAAATGAACTGCCCCTAAGCTTGCCCCCCCCCCCACCCCCCCACTTTATGTGTGGTGCCCATCAATTCATGAGTTTCTGCTCAGCAGTGTCTGCGAATGGCTGGGATACAGAGGTATTTCTCAGTCCCTGTGTGAGGCTCCAGCAAATCACTCAAGGGTTAGGTGTGGGTAGGCAGACCATGCTGGTGCCCTGTAGGGGGGCACAGCTCTTGCTCTGCATTACCAGTGCATGATGCCGGAAGAAAACCAGGTGCATGATGGTTCGGAGCAGCCCACTTTGGCTCCACGGGGGGGTCGAGGGAAGGTGGGAGTATGCACTCTTGAGAACCGATACCGTATCCACTATGGGGGGCAGTTCCTCCTTGTTTGGGGTGGGGGGAGGAACGAAACTCTCTTAGCTCAGCTGTCCAACAGCTTGCACGTCTGTCTGAACAGCGTGGGGGAGAGACATGCCCTGAGGTGCAGCGCAACAATCTCAGCGGGGCTACAATTCCGCATTGTGGGCCGACCATGGTTCCTCTTTTAACTAGGCAGGCGATGACACCGGCCAAAATAGTTTCGGTAACCTTGCCATGCCCTCGCTTTCATTCTTGACGCTTTTAAAATCCTGGCACACCCCCCAATAAAAAACTATGCCCTATTTGTGTTGAGATTCTGTCTGAAGGGAACACTGTCCTTGGCCCCCATTTCCTGCCTCCGTTCGCATCACGGCTTGTGGCAAAACCGCTCTTGGGCAAAGATGTATCCACAAATAGTAGGTACAAATATATTTGTTACTGTCGAGAATTTATTTATCATAAGTAGGCACAGGTCATCCGTATTTGTCATGCAGTTCCTTGGGTTCATCAATAATTCTGGCGATGTTAGAGCAAAGGGGAAGAAATCACTCCCTTTAAATCATCGTTTTAATCATCGTTTCTCCAGTGCAGTGATCATCGAGTGTGAAATACGTTTTTGACACTGAGAAAGAAAACACTAACACTGACAGTTAATTGTACTGTTTTTCGAAGTAGATTCTGCCAACAGTGCAAACTGTTTAAATTGATATTTGTCTGAGCAGGTGGATTATTGCGATTGCTAGTGTATGAAGACTTCTTAAATTAGAAAGTAGCTTGGGTGTCTCATGGCGTTTTGTTTAAAAATGTAAAAAAAATGTTAAATGAAATATGTTAGTTGTTTAAGTATTTATCACTGGGGAAAATAAAAATTATGGAATTTATTAAAAACATTATTTTTGTGTCTTTTAACAGCTAGAATCCTCATTAAAATTTAACATTATAAAAGCTGAACAATTATTAGCACCTCTTATATGTGCTACTGTAACACAATAAATACATAAATAGCTATTTAACACAATAATTATTAACAAAACATCTGGGCAGCTTTGAAGATAAATATAAACCAGGAAGGTGTGTAAGGATTCAGGCTAGTTAAAGAAAGCAATCAGACAAATAAAGTAATAACAAACACAAAAGGGAATAGCCGCACTGCTTGTAAAAGAGATTAAATACAAGTTATAACTCCTGAAGGAATCGATCTGATAAAGAAATTCAACAATTAAATGACTTACAAGAAAATTAACAGTCGAATGGAAAATAGGGGGGGGGGGGGGACTATTGGGTAAAGAAAAATTCACATTATCCCTGCCCCGTTGATGTAATACCTAGACCTACATTGGTAACAATTCCTCATTTTGGCAGAAATAAGGCATTCTTAAGGCATTATGCTATCAAGATTTAGCCTAAGAAATTTATTTAGTGGAAGAAGCCATAGTAGTAATTTGGGTATAAAGTTTGTTTTAACAAATCCATATGCATATTTACCTAACAAACTAGTCACTTTGTTTATACAAGAATTCATTAAACTCCAGCACAATAAGGAAAAGAAAAAACATGACAAAAGAAATATACATGAGATGTTTTGCTGTATTCAGAGCTTGGAGTATCAATCTATAGTTTGATAGGACACAGGGGAAAATGTACAATGAATGTGAGCATTAACAGCACTGGGATGAAGGAAACATCCAAGGAAGTTAAAACTATATTTTAATACATCACGTTCAGTAATTTTACATGCCATAATTCAGCAAAAAAAAAATTGAAAATGGAGAGGAAACAGATGAATCCACAGCCATATTTAGAACGCTGCAGCAATAAGAGACTGAAAACGCCTTACGGGTTCTGTCAGACATGCCACTCTGCCGCCACATTCAAATCTGACTTTTAAATTAAAAACAACACTTTTTAATTTCAGGGAGAGACATGACGATGGTTTGCATCGAAAGCCTTTTCAAAAATTCCAGCATTTCACGTGACCGGTCCATATGCTTTGCCATAATGGAGGTTTGAACAGAAAATTGTTCCTTCTTGCAAGTATGTCTCCATCTGCCAGCTGAAAAAAAATTAAGTTTTATTTTTCATTTAGTTCCCTCCCTCTTTTTTCCCTCCAGCTTCAGTTATACGTACTGCTCTGCCCAGAACTGCAGCAAAATGTCTCCCGAGAGGCGGACCATGTTGCTTGAATCTCCTTCACATGTGCTAACGGTGTCATGTTTACTGTGGACAACTGCTGACTGGGTAACCACTGACTGCTCACCGCATTAGTCACGAATACCACCGACAGCCAATAATGGTTACCAACAAGGACAAACCAAGGGTCTCTTTTCCTACTTCCAGCAATTCTGATTACTACTGTCCTCAGAATCAGACTGAGCACAAAATGTGCGCTGTCACCTGTTTTAATCGGTAGTGTGACAATCATGACAGTCTCACTGTAGGTGACAAGAAGTTATTTGATTCTCCAGGGAAGAATTATTTACAGAACTCTAAAAATCTTAAGTAAATCATTAAAACATTACTTCCATTGAACCAGAAGTATCCACTGTTTCCAGGTATAGACTACGGAGTAGGAATTTTAATTAGAAAAGAACTTCTCAATTTTTTTGAGGTCAACTGGGTGGAAAACATGCCGAAAGGAGAAACATAACAACTGTTATTATACATGAACTCTGATCAGCCACATGGAGAGTCTCTGGGGAGTTCTCCCACAGCAACCTGGCCTGGGGTAGCCACCTGTTACTAATGATGACTGTAACCTCGTTTACTTCTTGGTACGCTGACATCCCAAAATCTGTTCTTGAAACAAAATACGGCTTTCCCTAAAAACCGAGAATCAAGATGTGAAATCGAATTCATACTCGGATGAGTAAAGAAAGCGTCTGTCTATACTTCAGAAGTCCTCCGCCCCCACCCGCCATGTCTTCATTCTAGAAAAAGTTGTTCATTCTTTATTTACAAAATGCTGTAAGAACCTGCCTCACAAAAGGTGTTCTTTAAAGAATAAATCTAATATTTTATTTTTGCTTCTTGTATAAAGACAACCGACATTTGTTTATTTGTTCTTCTTAAATAAACAAAATGATTGAAGTGTCTATTGTTAGTAAATAAACTGAACATGACAAAAATTGTAGAATATCAAAATCCATATATTCTTAACTCATATCAGGAATTATTCAGGTAATTTTTGGCCTAAGAGCAGTATGTTTTATTCACTATTCACTAGCCTGAATAATTGATATGTAACATCTACCTTTGTTCAATGTTTTATGTTCAAATGCTAATTTTATTAATTTTAGACTTTGTCTTACAGTAAAAATATACAAAAACGATATATCTGAGGTCCATTCACTTTCAAACACCACAAGGTAAGTTTTTTCTAATAAAGAAAATACAAGATGCTGCAGTGTACTGCAAGGGTGTGAAATATCATATAGTTATAGTCAATCATGGCTGTACTGTACGTGACAGACTGACACATAGACCACACTCGCTGTTTTAGGTTTTATTTCTGGCAGTACATTTTATGGTCTTCAGGCATGAGCATTTTGGCTGGCAAATAGTATTACTTGGCCTTTTCAGCCTAACTATAGACAGCTTCCAGACAAAAGCAAATCTGGATAAGTGATTACTGACAGGCTGCTGGTCCTTCCGATAGCTGCGGAGCACAGAGTGAAGATTTCATTGCACCTGTCTTTAGGTCTAGCTGAATAAATACATATCAGAGGATCAGATGTTGTTGCTTTGAAATTCTTTAGCTTTACTGTAAGCCAGAAATTTTGTTGACACTTTCTCGTCTATATGAATGTATGAACACACTCAACATACATTCTAATGCATTCATAAAGCATTATAAACACGGCTATGAATGTTTATAAAAAGGCATAACACATTACAGCCATGTGTATTATGTATTATGAATGCTTTAAGAAGCTCTCATCTATAATGCACTACAGATACTATAGATACCATTATAATGCAGTAAAAAGCCTCCTTAATGTTTATACCGCCCATTATAATGCATTGTAAAGGTATCTGTAGTGTATTATGAATGAGAAATTCATTTAAGCTTATGAGGTATTATAATCAACACTCTAAGGCCTAGAAGATGCTGTAATGCTTGATTAATTCTTAGGCCGACCATTATTATAAATTTATGTATAAAGGTATCTATGATGCATTATAGATAACAGCTTTAAGTGTTACCGAAATTTCATTCATCAAGTTCCACAACTTCTTATCTAATGCAGGTATACGGTAAGCCTGGGGGCCGGGGGTTATTCTAGGACTTGGGTATAATGTAGTGGACTCCCCAGAAGGGGTGTCACAGGGCAGAACTTTTTTAAATTAGAAGGTAAAGTATTATTAAAAATGCATGTTTCTTCTTGTTAGATTTACAATTATGTGAGACTTAAGATTAAATTATTCCTGCTGTGTAGTATACATGACAAGGACGTTCAGTAATGAAGCCCTACGTTGCTTCTGACTGATGATATGAAATGTTATTTAAGGTGCCAACAATACAGCCAGAAATATCTAAGTCACTCCGCCTCCTTCAATTAAGTACTAAGACGACAGATTATGGAAATACAACTGAGCAAAGGGTTGCCTCTGAGCGGATGACCCATCCACCATGGGACAATCTGTTTAGCCCCAGTTGAAACTGAAGCTGCGGATTCAGTGGGGCTGCTTAAATGATGAAGGCTGCGGACGATAGGACACGACGGAGGGTGGATACAATGACACCTGGTCCAGCTGCGACAGCTATTTGCTGTGCACCTTCTGTCACGCGCAGCGGAAACTGCACGTGTACTGGGCGTGCACAGTATGAACATTGCTTGAAGATGACATTTTTTGATTGGAGTAGCTCTTCAAACCTGAAACAATGCCATGCTATGTCTTTGAATGTTCTACTGAATTTCATAATTCCTGACCCCCTATCACGTGCTTCTTCTTGTCTTCTGTGCATCGATGCTTGTCTTTACAATTATGATTCTTTCTTCATCCTGGCCCATTAAAAATATATTTGTTTACAGCCAAATGCATATTAGTTTAACAAGGACTATTGTGAACATATAAGTATGTCCCTACAGTAACCCTCCAGGCTTGTGCTGCCCTTCTCTCGCCCTGATTGATCTCACTACAGTCAACAGCCCACGGCTTACGGCACGGCTGAACCTCTCCGAATCCATCTGTTTGCACTCTAGATTCACAATCTGCTCCGGCATTTGCCTCGTGTGGAACATAGAAAAGAGCTGTTAGATTCAGTAGCACGTGCTGCTAACCGTTATCTGCGCTCACCGCTTGTTGAGATGCGTAGATATGGAACAAATTATGGAAAACAACATGTGACCCACGTGTGTTAGGGTTGGGGGATCTGGGGGCTCTCCTGAACTATGCAGTTGGTAGGTTACGTAGTACTCTGTATAAGGCAATAAACCAACGTAAATAAAACAAGGACTCACTGCTGTCCATCTCTGTCTTGTATTCTGTGCTAAAACCCTTTTAGCATATAAAACAGTTATTTTCTCAGATGAATGACTAATCTGCTCAGTATTCTCACAGGTGAAACTTTGATGTTTAAGCAGCCTATTTATGTCACCAATAGCTGTCGAAATGGCACTGATTCAACTACCGTTTTCCAGAGCATCTAATGATGAAGGGCCGTCCCTAATAGCACATGTAAGAAAGTCATTTGCAGACCTAAGCTTTCATAAATATTGCGCGACATAAACAGTACCTTATACATAATAAAATCTTTATTTCCACTCAAGAGTGTTTTTCTATTGTGCTTTAGAGACTATTCAGCAAATACATAAACAGTATGCTTAAGTACGTAATTATTTCAATCAGGTTATTCACTTAAGTGTCTAAAAATGATTATGATTTCAGACTAGCCTTGTGTTTTGCATCTCGTGATGCATTCACAGATATATGTGCAAATATCCTACATATATTGCAGGATATCACACTATATTTCTTTATATAGTTTTATTACTGTATACTTAGAATTCCCCCATATAACCTTGCTTTCATAGGTAATCCCTAAACAGCGACATTTTACAGCTCCGAAGTTTCTTCGCTTTCTGCAAACATCCAATAGTGCTTATATTAGCTTTAGTATTTGCCCCCGGGGGAAACTTCAATTGGACCATCCCTCAAGATAAATGTCCATCTTATTTCCCACTGTTCTTCTTAAATATTTAATAATGCCTTAGTCTAACCATAGACGCAGCCCATTTGTGACCAAATCCATTGAAGGCGAATGCCATAAACGCAAAATACGTTTATGAACGCAGCCTTAAAAACTAAGTGCATTTGAATTGAGTTGGAAAGCAAATCAAATTAAAGGAACTTTTTTTTTGTTGCTGTTGCCATTGTGGGGTCAAAGGTCATGGCAGTTGAGGGCTAGAGTGAAAGCCTGTTCATTCTCACCCACCTTGTTCATTGCTCATAAGCACAACCCCAACACCTTTTCCATGAATCAGTAACTTAACTTTTCTGTCGGCCTCTTTCAGTGACTCGTGCTGTAATGTGACAAAAGGACAGAGGGAGATAGAGTCCTACTCTGCATGAACCAAGACTCCCATGGAATTCAAATTAGGCCAGGACTGAAGTGGGGTCCATCACCTCACTGCTCAGTAGACACAACCTCCCGCACAGCACCCACTAATAAGCTACTCCCCGAGAAAACAGGGAGCAGTATCACAGATGTGACACTTCTTCCTTGTAAGATTTTCAGTGTTTGGGCACCAGTGACAACAGGACATATCAAGCAGTGTTATAACTGTGGCTCAGATGCCATAAAAAAAAAAAACACAAATTATTTGTCATGTTGTCTCTAACATGAAAGGAGGACAATGGTCATTTACAGAGTTCGCAAATTAAAACAACATCAAAGACACACTGATAATGAGAATTCCGCGATTATCCCCACCCTCAAAAGCAGTGACACCACAAAGCTGTTGCAATGCAGATGCAACGCAAGGAGAGCGGCACATTTTGCACAACTGCATCTCTCACTGTAGCAGCAGATGTGTCGAAAGGAAGTTGTTTCCTGAATCGATCGCTTTAGATTGTGAAATGTAGAACAGATATATTTAAGGCACTGGAGAGAAAAAAAAGAAAAAAAATAACGAAGAAAAAGTACAGAAAGAAAGCAAAATACGTGTGCATTATATACAGTACATATCAAATTATGTAAGTGGAGAAGTGATGTATAATCATCATGGATGAGAATTCATTATCCACTTTACAGAAAAACAAGCTGTTAATAATCTCCTACAAGATAGTTTAAAATGCCAGTAATCCTGAAACACAAACCCACAATGTTCAATATAAAATAATTAATACTGAATAGATTAAATGCTTGCAGAAAGGTGCTTAGTAATGTGATGTTAGGGTTGTTTTTTTTTTTTTTTGGATGAGCTCACCCATTATTATTCTGGAGATAAAGGTGCTGCCCCTTCGCTATAAAACATTTTGCACGGTGGCATAGTGGCCAAGGAGAATATCTGGAAATGCTTTATATTGACTGCACCTTCATAACGCATTCACAGAACATTCAGTGCACCTTCATAGCGCATTCATAGAACATTCATAAGCAGCAGGTACGTAAGATCCTCACATACCTTAACAGCTTTAATATACATTAATAACAGACATTATAATGTTTGTTATTAT
>JAODUD010000015.1:13009629-13020318 GCA_026784285.1 Stomatorhinus walkeri | reverse complement strand
ACATTAAAGCCGTTAAGGCATGTTAGGATGTTACGGTGTACTTACATGCTGCTTATGAACGTCCTATGAATGCGTTCTGAAGGTGCACTGAATGTTGTATGAATGCATTATGAAGGTAAAGGTAAAGTGTAACTCAATATCTTCCAGGAAGGACGCTAAAGGAAAGGGGACAGATTGAATAGGACAGCAATGCACAGCAGGGCACACATACGCAATAGTTATAGAAGAGTTTGTTGTGTTTGCAAATAAAGATCTACAGAGAAAAGAAAAGCTAAAAAATGTAAGACACAGATATACACAACTCAAACTGGACACGGATGATTGTGACCATGATAATTAAATGATAATTTTAACCTTGATTTTTAAATCCACATAATTTCATATTATCCCTCCACTGCCTGTTTTATTGTTATGTACATCTTTAATAACTGTGCATCTTTTTATTTTTTTATCTCATTTATCTTTTATTATTGTGGAAGGAAATAAATGACAAGAATATATCACACTGTATACTGGTCATTGATATTGCCTTATTAAAAGTGATACATTTGTGTTCACATGTACAGCGTTTTAAAATACTTTCTGCAGCATAATGTTCTAGAGATTCACAAATCCCATCACATATATTCTGATCAAAAAATAAAACAGAAAAAATAACAAGCCCATTGGGATACAGCTGTGGGACAGAAACAGACATTTAATGCTTGTTTACTGTGTTTTTTTAATAAAGCAAAATCCCAAATGTCTGTGTAGAGCAGGAAGCATTATTACAGATACTCTTCCGAAGAATACGGCGCTGTTCTTTCAGCGTGGCACGGAGACCGCCGACCACATTTTCCGCAAAGGAAGGACACATGACTGATGGCGCGGAATCAGTCACCGTTCCGGCTTCTCTTCTCACTGCTTCCTGCCTGTGATTCTCTATGTTCCCTTGTTTCACCTCCCACCTTCCTGTTGCATCCAAACTCTGGTTTATATAACATATAAAGCCAAAGACGTACACCTGGCCCCTTGAAGGCCCCGGTGTCCAGTGCAGACGAAGTGACTGGATACACAGGTACAACATCCATCTTCCTGCCGTTTATCCAGGACGGGGTAACGGGCAGCCTGGAGCCCCTTACAGGCACCCAGCACACGAGGCAGTCGAACCCTGGCCGGGACGCAGGCATTTGAAGACGCTAACACGTTATCGGCAATTCAGAGACGCCAGTTCGCCAAACTGCATGGAAGTTGCAAGGAAATTCAGGCAACATGTGGAGAACATACACACAGATCGGAGGTGGCATTTAAACCCCCAGCACTGGAAGTGTAATGTTATACTGCTCACTCACTGGGGACAGCAATAAAAAAAATCTGAGAAATGTGACTAGTGCATCCTGTTTTGTTTCCAGATGGGCTGCTTTACATACTGGAAAATGTTTTAATCTAAGTTTGCGCAGTCTACATTGTTACTGTACATTTCAAGTGAAAGGAATTAAGTTTACGTGACATTAATAAAGCAAATTGGGAAAATCTTTAAACCCTCTGTACCCAGTAATAGAAATCATGTGAAGATCTATGTTGAAAGCCAACGGATGTAACAGGGCTAAGCCGCCTCTGCTCTGGGCGCGGCGTCGTAGAAATCGGTTGGGCAACCAGCTAGGTGTTTTCTAAGCAAGTTTAATGTAAGAATGCTGTCATACTCGCAATACCTTGGCAGTGAACACGCGTGCCTTTAAGGATTTACGGGGTAAAAAACATTAAGTTGTACTTTCATTTACTATGCCGGTAAATTTAAAAATAAGTGTAATTTTACAGTGCCAGCAAGTTTACTAAGGAGCTGCTGGCTTAATTCATGTAGGCCAAGGGACATTGTGCTTCGGAAGCCGTAAGAGAAACGACCTTTAACCGCTGAACTGAAAATCAGGACGGAAACTTCATCCCTCCAGATGGAAACAGCGCCCTCTTCTCAGAGGGCATTACCTCTGCATTCTCAGCTTCCACAAATCTTCTCAGCTGCCATGATTTATGACCTAACAAAGTGTTCAGTCCAATCAGAGTCCACCGGGCTTCATTTTCATAGCCACGGTTGAAGCTAACCCACCCCCACGGTATTGCTCTGCCTGCCAATGTGAGGTACAGTCCGAATGGTGACTGTGCCCTGTAACACACCTGTATTTCAAATAAAGTGCTGATGATGCACTTTTAAGTCTTTAAGTAAAAGCCTCCTGGTAGCTTCAGCTAATGGCCGAGGATGTATCTGGTTAGTGCACGGCGGTTCAGGACAAATTATGAATTGTCAGACTCCAAAGACATGAAAATGAAGGGGGGGGTGCTGGTGGTGTGAAGGTTAGCACTCTGGGTCTATGATCGAAAGACTGCTGGTTTGAAGCCCAGGGTCAGAGGAGTGGTTTCAGCACTGGGTCACTGAACGAGGCCCCTAACCTCCGGTTGCTCCAGGGATTTTTCCGCCCAGCTTATTCAAAATGAACATCTGCTACATGCAAATGAACACAAATACGTCTGATATATCAAAATAAGTCGTTTCAATATACACATATAACTATATATACATGTAGTTACATTCACCCTTCAAGTGACTTCAATCGTCACTTTGATGTTACAACTGAAGGCAATTCAAGGATGTTCCAGTACCAGTCATCATTAATTATTTCAGTTTGGCAATAAGCTACTATGTAATGTACAGGTTTAGCCAGACGCCCCCTTAAAAAATCGTATAATGCAGATGAGTGCTATAGTATACCCAATTATATGGCTTACACTGAAACTCTTTCTGTGCTAAAACCTCCAGCAGCTAAAATTCGTATTCACATTACTGACCTGATCTGCTTCTTTGTGACAGGTCTGTTCTGCATTCACAGCTAAGAGGCCACACATATCGCTAGCAAATTCACAGCAGTCTACACTATTCTATGGCAATACAGCTACATTGTTGAAGTATCATAGTTCTTGTGGCGCAAAATTCCATTTATTGTATGCGTCTTCAGTCGGCGCATGTTTGTAGACGTGGTGACCTCGATGGGCGACCGTGTGAGCTGGACCATGCTAGACTTCCGGGGAACGACTGTCCTTTAAAATGGTTTGAACAGGTCTGCCTCCAGAACAGCCCACTGAGTAATAATATCAAGTTGAGAAAATGAGTAACTTTAATACGAAAAATGTAAAAATGCAAAAAAATAAAGCGATTCAAAAATTTCACTACAGGGTAATCGTTACAGAATAAATTACCCGTAAACAGCACTGAATATTAGCAGAGGATAACAACGAGAAAAGCGACACGCGGCTAATCATTTGAGGGAAACGGACCGGTGGCCCCAAAACTTTCAAACAGTGGATGGATCGCTGGAGCTCATCTGGCCTATTAAGAAACATGTTATTATGACTGAAATAGCTTAGATTTCTCCACTGACATGGGTCACCAAATAGACTGATATAAATATGCCTGGCTACATCAACAGGCTCTTCAGTCAAACACAATAAGGCCTTTCAGGAAAATTAAACATAGTAATCCTACAAGACACAAGCCCGTGTGCTTCGATAGAGAACGCCGGAGAGGGCGCGGAACTTTTACCACGTGGGAGCCAAACACTGGCTGCTAGCTGTACACAAGAGAAAATCTCACCAAACGAATAACACGGTCAAATTATCGGTTCAAGAAGGTAGCCATTTCTGGCACTAATCCAGTGCCTATAGAATTTCTGTCCATATTCACATGCGACAGTGTTTCATCCAGTATAGGGGTATGACAAGAAAGTGTCCCCCCACCCTCTGGGCATTTATTCTACCTGTTTGAAAGGGGGCTTTTGTTCCGTCCCCAGCTGCTGCTGGATGCTGCTTAAACCTTCACAAAGAGCTCAGTGTGAGCGAGATGGTGGGACCCTTCACCGGGGGATGCGGGAGGAGAAGAGAATGAAATCGCCGTCTTCAGCGCCGCCCAGCAGGGCCGTGGAGTGGCATCTATGGAGTGGGCCAACCAGAGCAGACCCTCCGGCGCAGGGCGGCCACTCGGGATTGCCGGAGGTACGGCAATGGGGGACGTAGATTAAGAGGCTTTTAAAGGTCCCTATCAGAAATTTGAGGCTAAAGTAATACCAGCAATGCTTTCTGCTCAGCCTGCCAATGGGGACTGTGCACCTCGGGATGCAGAAACCTTCCCAGCCAATATTTTATATGGCAGGAAAATGGAAATAATTTGCGGCTCCAAGTCATGGAAATTTTAATATATTTCTTAAGGAGCAGCAGGGAAAAATAAGTTACATTTTCGATATAAAATGTGAGATAAGAGATGGAAACATCTGGAAGACAGAATTGCTATTGTGAATAATTCAGAAACCACTTTCACAGTCACTAATAACTACCGGGCATTAAAATAACAATGAAAACTTTAAATCTATGTCGACAGTAGCTTTGCGATGCGTTGCCTGTATTTGTAAAACTTGCGACAAGAGAGAAAGACCGAGATAAATGCACTTTCTGCACGGGGCAAACCCAAGTGAACGCTGGGTCACACGGGGCTGGCTTGGGGATGTATGATGTTGAGGACAGCAAAACTCACTCTGATACAGTGACTGGAAACCATAAACAAATTAACTGCATGAGGGATCATCTGCCGCTGCAGGTCACTGCCTGAGAAGTCAGTAGTTGAGTCAAACATCAGAGCAACAATTATTTAATTACTTCAATTATTTCATTAATCCCTAGTAATAATTAGTGATAGGCCCTAGCAATAGCACTGCTTAACGTTGGGAATTAGAAATTAGCCTCACAATGCAAGGCAACATCTCCAAAAACTGCTTCAAAATAATAACTATGAGTCCACCTGGCCAGTAGAGGGCAGCACCTCTCAGCTCTAAAATATTCTAAGTAGGCATGACCTAGTTTGGTGAACTTCTGGTCCCTATTTAACAAGCTGGAGCCCACAGGGCGTACTCAGTACTGAAGATCTTTTGTGAATCCTTTGCCTCTCCATCTTGCACTCTCACTCCATATACATTTTCATTGCCCTCCCAGCATTCAACCTATTCTGATTCTGCTTATCACTGGATCCAACATCTAACCCTTTTGGTCAACCACCCATTGACTGCTCCTGGCTTAGCCCTAGTGGCAACACAGTGCCCACGGCTCAACTGAAAGTATCTCCCTATTATCAAGGGTGGCTATGGTCCAGCAGTGCTGATCTCAAAATGCTGCCTGTCGCAATTACACGACAGCCAATAACAATTTCTAGAAGAAAATATAAGTGGCCCTTCTTATCTGGTATGAACAGCCTATTATTCACAGGATTGCACTGTCCCTGTTTTTGCTCATTACAGTCACTAACACCAATGGATGGCATTAAATCCAGAAAGAATGTGTTGGGAAAAAGACAAATCCGTTATTCCATGCTTACGTTTCAAGTACTGGCATCTAACAGAAACAAGTTTATTTCCATGCAACTCCCCTTAATCTTTTTTGTTGTAGAAACGCAGAAAATGACTTGGTGTGAGGGAAGTACAATCTAGGGACAAATTCGGGGAACATGACTAAGCCATAATAGCAAATAACAATCGGTTCGAATGTTAGAAAAATTCAAAGGCAGATGCGTGTTTTCAGCTTAAGCCTGGAACACAGGCAATGCGGCCTTTCATGGGCACAGATGGTTTTATCTTTTTATGATCGTAAGGTATTTGGCATTAAAATCTCAATCCAATGACAATATAGTGGAGTATTTTGCATATAGTGAGAACTGAGTGACTTTTGTGTTATTGCTGCAAACAGACTGAGATGAGGGACAGCTGTTTTAGAGCCATGACACCAACTAGGCTTATCTTTTAAAAGGTAACGCTCCGTTTTATCCACTCTATTCCTTCTGCATCATTGTTTCATTACATTTCATCCTGCATTTGCTGTAATGAATTTTGCACAGGCGGCATTATAATAAAATATCGCTGATAGAAAAAGATTTATAATTTCATAAAAAAAAGCTTCCGTCAAAATAACAGGAATTAAATACATGAAAAGGACTTTGAAGTAATCAAATCACAATTACCGACACAGCTACGAAGGTGAGCCATATTAGGTGAAATGCCAATCAGCAGTATGTGGTCGATATAAAAGAGGTTTGACAATCAGCATGTTGACGCGTGAGGTTTCAAAGCAACATGAGGCACCCAACCTCTAAAGAGTCTGTGCCCAAACTGCAGGTGTGTTGGTCACAAAGACTGTGAAATGATTTAATGTGTCAAGGGGAGCGATCGCAAAAATCAAAGCGTGTGCCTAAATGCTGATGAACAGGACAAAGGGGAGCAGTGGTTCCATTCAGAGCTCACAGACAGGACCATTTAAACACCATTAAATATGGCCTCAGCGGTTACCATAGAAATAAAGCAGGACCTCTGTGACCCAGTCTTCACAAAAAACAGTACGTCATAACCGTCACGGAGCACAAAATTATGGCAGGGTCCTCGCAAAGCACTTGTGTGTACTGCAGTGTCACAGACAAATTTAAGGTGAATGCAGAACGATGCATAACAACGTGAAAGAAACGTCAACCCTGGACCCATGGGTACAGCTAACCCAATCTGGTCTCGTGAGCCATCTTTCACCGTTATCCTCATATCAGGATGGATTTACATTCTTAGATAGCCATCAGTCCGCAATATCTGTTGTCAAATTTTAAGCATGATGGTGAATCGCTAATGATATGGGCAGACATCTTATAGTAGTATTTAGGTGTGATGATGGTTCTGCGTGGTTCTATGATGGCCAAATAACAAAAGGTCATTTTACAGGACTAGGTGTACCCTATGATGCACACACCGCATCCATATCGCAATATGATAATACCTCCAAAACCGGCAAACAAAATTCGAGAATAGTTTCACGAACTGCGGGAGAGAGTCTAACAACATCCATGAGCTCCCCAAACATAAGATCTAAACACCTTTTATGGGAAGTTCTGGAGCACAGAGTATAAAACAGATTTATATGTCCTTCATCCCCCAAGGACCCGGAGGAAGCCACCCAGTGTGCCACAACACACAGATCATATGACAGCCTTCCAAGAAGGACTGAAGTTATTCTGAATGTAAAAGGCGGCCATACTACTTATTAAATGCTTGATATTAATATATTGTTATTAATAAATTCCATTATTCCATCTGCCCCTTACGGTTTTATATTTATATATACTGCATATATCTAAAAATAACTGCAAATATGAAATAGGGCAGGGCTGTCATAAAGCGTCTACCTCTCCCATGTGTCATAACTTAATAATTTGAACGACTTTATTTTTTGTTCATTTTTCAACCGTGCAAAATTAGCTGAATTGTTTTTAGTTAAAAAATGGAATTTGCAAGAGCATAATCAATTATTAAAGATCTGTTTTTTTTTTTATTAAAAACAAAAGTATCTTTTATACAAACACTTGAAAGAACAGCTGAATTGCTAAAATTTTAACTGCATGATATTTGTTCCATGGCACATAAAATATTAAATATATTTTAAACTATTCAACGTATTTTTTCCAGCTATAAGTATCCAACAAGACTGGTATTGTTAAAGCTTAAATACTTCAGAAAAAACCTTCCAAAAGGTACAAGGATGCTCCTTTTAAGTTGAGATCAACTTGATCAATAAGACTTAACTTAACAGAAACACAATATAAAAAAGGCAAAATCAGATATAAAACCAGACATGCGGTCTGAGATCTTCATAATACTGCACAAAACTGTGCAACCTTTAGACATGTCATTGCATTGCATTAGCTGGCAACTGAAAAAGAAATAATACAACAAATTGTAATTCTGTTTTGTACACCGAGTCAGACAATAGAAAAATGAACTGTCATCCTTCTCAGAAAGAGTCTTTTCATTACATTTCAGCGCAATTGTACAACGTATCAGTGACATGAGGAGAAGCCTTTTATGTCTGTATTCACAACAATAGTGGGAGAACTGCAAGTGTTCCTAAAGAGATTCTAAAACCATTTTGTTGCATAACTTACACTCTCGGTTGCCTAAATTTAACTTTGGAACATTTATTTTCAAGTAAAACTGCACCACCTCAAAAATGAAACTCTAAGATTCTCTTGGCAAGAGATTAACCAAGAGTTCTATAAGAGAAATGATACACTGCCCCCCCCCAAGCACCAACTGGAAGTAGATATTGTTTTTAAAGGAATTAAATGGATTAAGAGGCGTGGGGGTGGTAATTATGGAGCATGCGTTTCAGTAAAGCCCCCCTTCTGAAACTAATGTCATGCAGAAGTGCTTCTTTATGGATGTCCATGTCCCAGGGTGGGGAGGCCTGACAACAGGCATCAGCAGTAAAACCTCCACGCAGGGGTATGTTTATTTATTAGCTCCCATCTCTGACCGGGAAGAAAGGCGTTCCTGAGCTGGAGCACAGCAGCTGTAAGGTTAATGCTATCGCACAAACTCTGCCTTTGGCTCTCTCTGTGCTGGTCGCAGGACCAAACCCCCCCCCCCAGCGCCCAGCGGGTAACGTGGCGTGTATAGTAGCGATCGACAGGAACATTCGCTAAAAATTGCCCTAAACCTCAGCTGTGGGCTGGCACTGCAAAATGGTTCAGGTGAACGGCCTGGTTTTGTTCAGGTATGTACGCATGATAGATATTTCCATACTTCCATGAGTTTCTCCAGCTGTTTCTTGAACTCATTTCACAAGCACCCCCTGGGGCTTCCTGACAGTGGCCGGGAGTGAAACACACAGGGGGGGCAATAAAGAATCAGACAAACATATGAAAAATCCAACACTGCATGCTTAATAATAAATATATGTGACTTACGGGTTAAATTTCTTGTTATATGCTGGCAAATTGGTTGGTGGAGTTTCACCATATCAAACTTTATGAATGATTTTTTTAAGACGCCTTTCTAAAATATATACGTCAGGGCATGAAAAAAAGCTATTACTGCTTACGCTTAAAAATATCACTCATCCTATAAATGTATGCAGTGCACCTCCATCAAACTGAAAAATTCACCTAAAAATATTTCAACTGAATTGAATGAATAATTAATGGAATGATTAAGAATTGATTAATTTAGTGCATATTAACTGACACCATATTAAAACCAAATAATTTAAACACACATTATTATCAGTGATAGGACTTAAAAATGACCGGAGGAGGTTCAACTCTGTAATAGAACAACTCTTCAATTGTCCAGGGTGATGTTTCCCAATCCGCTCCTCGGGGACCCACAGACGATCCAATTTTTGCTCCTTCCGCGTTCCCTGCCAAACAGTCCACATTTTTGCTACTGGACCTGGGAGGGAGCAAAAATACGGTCTGTCTGTGGGTCGCCAAGAGCCAGATTGAGAAACACTGGTCTGGGGCAAAGTTGTTAAATGACAGGATATGATTATACTACCAATTATGATTATTAGTGGAGGGAACAGCAGTGTAAGATTTCAATCTCTAGACATATTGCTTCTGGAAAAAAAGTGGTTACCAATAATATGCATGCTGCTCTTCATGGTGTACCAATACCGATATTGTTATTGTTATTAATGAGCACAATAACTCACACACATACCGTTAATTATGCCTTTATAGCTACATTAAATGAGGCTTGTTATACATATTCTTTATGATAATGCCTGTTTTATTCCTACTCATAGCGAGGTATCAAACAACACAAAATAGCAGATGAAACAGAACACTAAGTCTGAACTATGACCTTCTCAACATGAGAAATTAACTCTTATTTCCAGGAGGACACACTTTACAATCAATTTATATCAAATTTAAGGGTTTCCTCAGAGCAGCACTGAGCTTAAAACACATCAACTTTATAAGCCAGGTAATAGCAGCAGCACGGTATGAGAGAATTAGGATATATATTTTTCCGCATGAGATTTTTTTTCTGGTAGTATTTTGACAGTAGACTGTAAATTATGATTGAGGATGCATTCTGCCTTTGTATCCCTTTCAGAGTAATGACTAGAAATAATTCTCAGGGAAATGCTGTTTCTTTCTATTATTAGCCAATGTACTTACAAAAGAGAGAAAACTACACACACACACACACACACACACACACACACACACACAGGAGGACTCTACATTTGTTTCTTTGAGGAAAACTCTAATCCCAACTTGACAACCTTAACCCCAACCCAGCCCTAACCATAACTATGAATAAACAAACAAAATTTAAGACTTTTGCCATTTTTAATTTTCTGATTGCATTCACAGATCTTTGTGGGAACCTGAAAAATGGTCCCACATTATAACATTTGGTTACCACAATGTATACACACACACACACACACACACACACATCCAATTAAAAGAACCTTTCTTCCTTATAGGTTTACTGTAGTCTTGGGTCTCCTGTGTAATTCAGGGTCTGGCTGTAATTCAGGGTATAAAATGGCATGATAGCCCATAGCAGGACACTCATGCCCACACACAACCACAGGCCATATGTAACTAATTTTGCTTGTGTGTGTGGGAAGAGGCCATTGGAAAGAAACCTACACAAACACAAGGAGATGGTACAAGCGATTCCGGGGCCAGATCTGCCCCACTCACTGTGCCACCTTGCCGCCAGTGATAGATATGGTATTAATAAGATGGTGTGACCGTGATAACAAGAGAAGCACCTGTTTTATTATTTCTAACCCATCCCAAGTGGCATAGCACAGTGCAGGAAAAAACCCTGGCGCTTGTTCATG
>JAODUD010000015.1:12948936-12968322 GCA_026784285.1 Stomatorhinus walkeri | reverse complement strand
TATGACCCTGTGCTGGATAAGCGATTAGGGTTAGGGGTAGGATGAAGGAGAATATATGACCCTGTGCTGGATAAGCGATTAGGGTTAGGCTTAGGATGAAGGAGAATGTATGACCCTGTGCTGGATAAGCGATTAGGGTTAGGGGTAGGATGAAGGAGAATATATGACCCTGTGCTGGATAAGCGATTAGGGTTAGGGGTAGGATGAAGGACAATATATGACCCTGTGCTGGATAAGTGATTAGGGTTAGGTGTAGGATGAAGGACAATATATGACCCTGTGCTGGATAAATGATTAGGGTTAGGGGTAGGATGAAGGAGAATATATGACCCTGTGCTGGATAAGCGATTAAGGTTAGGTGTAGGATGAAGGAGAATATATGACCCTGTGCTGGATAAGCGATTAGGGTTAGACTTAGGATGAAGGAGAATATATGACCCTGTGCTGGATAAGCGATTAGGGTTAGGGGTAGGATGAAGGAGAATATATGACCCTGTGCTGGATAAGCGATTAGGGTTAGGCTTAGGATGAAGGAGAATGTATGACCCTGTGCTGGATAAGCGATTAGGGTTAGGCTTAGGATGAAGGAGAATACACAATCCTGTATTAATATTCATAAATCGAGGAGAAGAGTAGCTAGTGAGCACTGTCACATGTTGGTGGGGGCCTTAAGTCCAGGTTTTGATGCTTCAGTTCCTTTGACACCAAATACTTTCAAAGTGACATCCAAAAACCTGACTGGCACAAGGCAAATTTAAAAAATAAAAAGCTGTGAAACCTCAGGATGTCCATTCAAGCCAGTTAGTTATCAGTTTATTCAGTGTAAGGCCACCCTTTAATTACCTTAAAATACCACACAGTCTATACAGTTATTATCTTCCTCCGCATATTTTATCCTTAACTAATTATAGAGCTTGGCAAATTATAATGCCTCACTATGTACTGTATCATACCATCCAGATTTTAGAAGCAAAAGTTTGTTAACTGCGAACCACAGCACACTTACCACTAAGATCACCGTTAATAATGAATGTATGTCATTCTGGAACATTCTTCGGAACGTGACACTGGCAACTGAGCAGTGACTCCCGTTCTTATATCCTCACTTTTATTTCACTGTGCATTCTGGCAACTACAAGAAGAGAGAGGAGCTAGCAGGGACCTGAAGAACATCACTGGCACTTCATTAGGAGCCAACGAGTCTGTCAAGAGATGCGAACCGTTTGTGGAGCATTTCAGAATTAGCCAACTGAGATGAGTTTTCTTTCCCTGATCTTTGCATATGAAAAAAAGAAAATGAGCAAAATTGTATTTAATCAAAGTAAAATTCTTTGCACATTACAGAAGAAAATGAATGAGCAGATAGAATGGTGTTTAAGCTATCTGCAAGGAACTCTAAATGTCAAGGACGACGTCCAGACACAAAGCCTATTCTCACCCTGTGGAGAGCCCTTGAGCTTTATTGCCAGAATATGGATAAAAATACCATAAAGGCACATCAGTGAGCTTACTAAAGGGTAATGGCCATTGCTGTCATCGAGGTCACAAGATAAAAACAATGCATCTTCCATGAAAAGTGATCCTTCTGTCACTCTGAAAAGCGTGAAGCCATGGAATGCAGATCAAAGGACTCTGTAATTAGCTAAAGTTGCCCACAGTCTTCATTTGGATCTGAATGAGGTTTGCAGAATTATCGCCATAGGTAGAAAGTCAACAAATGCCCTCAGGCTGGAAGGTGATGATCGGACCCAAACTTAATATGGAATTAACTATAACATATTTATTTATGGCCTGTAATGGGTTTTACTCCCCGCCTTGTGCCCATTGTTTCCAGAATAAGTTCCATACCCCTACAACCCTGTAGAGGACTAGCGGTATAGAAGATGAATGAATGAATGAATGAATGAATGAATGAAAATTTATTTATAAACAAAAGTTCTAACCTAATGGTAAATAGATGAATACTAATTGTCTATTTATTGTTTTTATCCAAAGATAAAGGTAATCTATCCACCCCTTTTTCCACAACAGCTTATTCAGTACAGGGTCATGGTGGGATAATTATTATTTATTTCAAAAAGAAAAAACAAACACACATTTATATTTACCTAATTTTATACTTCACACCTTATATTTACATCCAACATTACAGTTAATGTCAATAATAATACGTTGGTCAAAATTTTAAATAAATTAATTTAATAATAAGTTAATAATACGCTTAGCTAATAATTCGTAGAGTGATAAATATTAGAGTAATGATTTATAAATTAGTTTAACATGATTTTGCACGTGAACAAATACATGTTAGATACCCTTTCCAAAAGTGAAGGAAAAAATATGTTTTATTATTACTGATTCATCTTATTTATAGCAACAATCATATTTAAACTGCACCTGCAATGACTGCATAATAATGTATAACCACATAATTACCAAATCAAATTGTACTGTATAAACCCATTTACCTTAATTCAATGAGAAACTTGAAATGTCATTATATTTAACTGTAGAATATTGTTCATTCAATAAAGCTTGTCTGGGACGTAGCAGGGAGTATTGCTCACAGAGCAGCTCTCAATATGTTATCACAGAGCTTGAGATGAGAAACACAGAAGGCCGTGAAGACATGTCAGCCTTTGGTTTCTGGTCATCTGAAAACAGTTTGGCTTAAACGAGGAGAATCTTTTAATCTGACTCAGTCATCGAAAAAGAGAAGCAGTAGACATTAATCAGACACCAATGGCAGGAAAAAGGATATTAGACGAAGAAGCCAATGGCCTCTAGCGTGTAGGAGGTATGAAAACTAATTACTGTAATCCTTTTTTTCTAGATAAATCATTCTCTTTATTTCGATATAAGAATTTTATAGGTGAGGTCAGTGCCTTCCTCTGCAATATTTCCTTGTAATCATTTCAGCTTCTGTTTCGGGAAATGTTTGCTAAAATACATAACATACATACATCCATGTCATTCTGGAACGTTCTTCAGAACGTGACGCTGGCAACTGAGCAGTGATTGCTGTTCTTTATCTGCAATTTTCAATATCGACGGTGTTACTTTTAGATTTACCATTGGCTCTGTTTACCAAGATATAATAATAACTGATGGAAAGATGATGCAGAGATATTTATAAGACAAAATAATGGGAGGGCTGGTATTAAACACTGTGGGATGAAACTTGTTTTGTCTTTTCATTTTGGAAACATGCTTAAAATTTTAGTAATGCCCTACTGGTGCTGTGGCACTGGCATCCCATCGAGGGTGTGCCCCCCCAGCCTTGTGCTGCTTGGCATGACGGTCCAAATTCCCCCATGACAGGATACCGTAACAAGTAGCTCGAAGGACGGATGGAAAGACTGAGGGACGGATGGATGGACAGATGGATGGATGGATGGAGCTGCAGTGAAGCAAACACTGATTCAAACAGAAAGCCATCTGGGGCAAAGCTGTATTAATTTTAGTATGATAATCTGTAAAGCAGAAGCTTATACATCGATGACTGTACGACATGCTAAATTGGAGACATTACATTACCTCTATAAATAATATAATACCATGTACTGAATTTGTGGCAGGATAATAATGTATATATATATATATACACACACACACACACGCATGCAGTAAGAATGTATAGTTTTTTATACATATTAAGTTTATTCAGATTTTTTCTGGAGGAACTATGAAGGTACAAAATGGCAAATGTGAACCCAATGTAATTAAATTTTTATATATATAAAATAAACGAGTCAGTCGGCAAGTGCAAAATTAAGTCAAATACAAATAAAGGAGTTTCCTCCCTGGAGATTAGCTAACCCATAATATTCCCTACTTCCTCTTGGAAGTGCTTTTTGAAGACATTCAGGGAAATACATTTGGACTGAAAATCTACCTTTGATGAATGTCATTTATAAGGGATGCATCAAGTACAATTGTATTAGACTTGGCACAAGAAAAAAAAACAGCGTTATTTTAATTTATCAAAGTTCTAAGTTCTTGGTTTTACGCCACAGCACAAAGTTGTGTGCCTGTCAAAACTGCCCCTGAAAGCCAATTCAAACCATTAGAGACTGCAGAATGTCTCTAAATCAGAATAATTTAATTTAGAGCTTAAGTAATTTGGCAACATTTTTTTTATTCACAGCTTTTGCGGTTTTAACCACTTCCAGTGCTGTGATCTGTTAAATAATTTGATTTCCTGCCCAGAAATTGAATCTAAATTTGAATGAAGTTCAATGCATTTGGAGTTAAAAAAGGATACATTTAGTTGCTTAGTATCAAATTGAAAAAGTACAACAGAAAACTGATACACAGTTACGATAAACAAAAAACATGTTATGACAATGAACACATCATGCAGTCTGTCACTGACAGCTACATTTCACCAACTCTTTGCAGACTCTTTTCCTTATGTTTATGGTTTGCATTACATTTTTGTGAAAAATGAATAACAGTCTAGATACTTAAAACAGTGTAATAAAATATAATATTTACTGCCACTATGAGACATACTGGACCAGATAGAGTATATTTTTTTCATGGGTACATTTTCTGCTTGACTAACTGCATATGAATTCTATGCGATATATAGAAGGTTAATGTAAATGAAACATGTGGCTCGCAGATCTGCCACTTCTCTCTAAACAGACCATTGATCGGCCTGTATTTATTGCTTTAATATGAAACCTTTTCAGCCCTATCCACTACAGGAAGTCACAATATATGTGTAGTAACCCAAATGCTTTAGACAACATAAAATGTTCTTTAACACACCAAATTTGACTGGGGATGGACACAGTGCATGATGAAAATACAGTAACATACAACATACTGTACTGTATAATATATACAAACAGCAAAATATATGAAATAATCGTCATCTGAAGATGGTCATCTTTGTAGTAATAGTCATTTTGAATTCTTATATACTGGAAATATGGAACATTCATTGAAATGTATAGTTAAAATGTACAGGATGAACACTGGCCTGAGAATGAGTTGTACTGGGTATGCGAGTCTAAGGTCCCAGGGTCTGCTTTGTTATCCTGTCTGAACACACTAGTTCCAGCACTCTATCTGGCCTGACAGGCATGCTTAAAACTCTTCTGTGTGTTTTCGCCATTCTTTGCCTCCAATTGTGGTGGGTGACAGTGGCTCTTTCTTGTGCGGGCGTGAACGCATCACCACGGAGGGCAAATGTGTGAAGTGGATTAGCAATAGTGATTTAGTGGAGGGACCTGGATTAAATCCACCCAAAGGACCAAAGACGGGGGAAACACAATGATGTCATTGCACTTAAGTAAAGTAAATAATGTTGGCATTGAGCGGAAACAATTGTGCAACACAATGATGTACCAGAGCAACACCTTAAACTAAGAGAAATCTGGCTATGGTTTAAGGCTTAACAGAAGCCAGGGATTCTTGAGACAGAAAGCATGTCCGCACTAGTTACATGTATCCAGACCCTGGTTTTATAGTTTGACGGTATCAGACGATGCGTGGACCCTAAGGGGACACGAGGACTAATTCCGAGATGTAGGTATAGCACGGCTCCTGGAGGACTGCTGCACATATATCCCTCGAACTCCCAAGACAAAGCATCTTTAATAGGTTCCTGACTTCTCAAACACTACTCACAGCTGACCACCAATGGAGTGTCGGAATGGACAACAAAGACTTCTGATTGGTTAACTGGAGAGGTGTGATGAGTAACACAGAAAGAAACAGCTGCATAATATTTCCTGTGGCTAAACCACCAACGTAACTTCAAGCTGCAAGCAGTTTTCTCAAAAACTGCAGGCTATAAAAATCACAGTAACAATCTGGTGTGTTCACAGGATAAGTTCCAGAAACCACAAGGCAAATGCAATAAGCGAAAATTAATGTTATCTGGATAATTATTAATACCATAATCAAAAGTTTACATTTATGTTTATCTCAAGGCTTAGGTAGATTTTAGTTATAGTTCATAACTTCATTGATATTGATTGAACTTCAGTGTTTACACAGCAATGTGTCAGCACAGCTGTATAAGTACCGTTGATGAAACATCTGAAATGTCTATTAACATGATGCAGCTGATGTTCAAGAACATGCTTTCATGTGAACAACAGAAGTGAAAACACAATTTATTTTGCCTGTTATTGAAGTAGAAACAAAAGTCCTAGAACCATCAGTGGTTCACTGCCGGTCATCAGTGTTCTTGGAAGAACATGGCAGCCTATTAAAAGGCAACAGAGATTCTCTCAACACACTCAAAAAAAAAACGAAGATGACAATGGAAATGACTCATTGACCTTTAATTAGCGACTTATTGTATGATCAGCAGGCTAGCATCAAAGGAAACTCAGAAACACATTTTTCTTATCTGAAGAGAGTTCGCCCTGACATGAATTTGCATCAGTTTCCATATTAGCTGGCTTTGAAGGACAACTTACAATGCTATAAACAATAAATGGTGCAGTACAAAAAACATTCATAGCTGCCAGATTGACAGCTAACAGGATAACGACCGCTGAACAAGCCACCAGCAATTCAAAGCAACTATGAACAGCGGAAACCACAAAACAAGTCAACATAACCTTTCATTCCAAAAATGTTCCAAAGTAGACTGGATTCAACTTATGAATTATGATTTTTTTTCTTACAATTTTTGTTTGTAGGTCGGATCAAAAAATCCCCCACCAGCTGTTGATCTGATCCATACCCTCTCCCCATGAGAAGAATAATGAACGTGGTCATCAGACCTGAATAAACAGCATGCAGCATTGTCCATTATCAAAGTGTATGGATATATCTTGCATCACTATGGTTGATTAAATGCAACCTGGTTTAACAACGACATAGTGGAAAATAAACATCGAGAGCTTCTTCACATGATTGTAAGTCACTTCTCTATGCTTATATTTGCACGATGCAATGTAATAATTCGGCTCTGATTGCCACAGCTCAACCAAACATGTGGAATGCTGCCACAATGTAAATGTATATATTATACATACACCCACACCCACACACAGTGTCTGTGTATATGAGCTAATGAGAGCTAATATAAACACAATTAAATAAAATTAATTTAAGATTAAGGTAGATAGGAAAGGCCCAACACACATTGTAATCAACCAAAAACATGCAACATGGAGATGTAAACATTAAAACTTTCGTGTGTGTGCTATTATTTTCCATGTAAAACAAGCAAATAAACAAAAATATGTAAAAATTCTGTTTCACCTCAAAAACAGTCAGCTTAGCTGAACAGGCTGCGCACTTTCCATACAATACCTTCACACCACAAATCTGACACCAGTCACAGCTCACTGTCCGACATCTTGGCAATAGGATAACACCGTAACAAGGTTGTCAGCTTCATCTGCAGGATCCATTACATCCTTGGCACACATTGAGACTTTTAGCAATATCGTGACTTTCTCCAGCAAGGACTTCATCCTCATTAGTGGAGGCTTAATGATTATATTATATCTTGTAGCCTCTCTTCATTCTGAGCAAGTTGGGAAGCCCCACTGTGCTGGAGCTTATTTGCAGAACACCTCTTGATATAAAGTATGCCATTCCAGGAAGGAGGTGAGAGAAAGTCTCTACTTAACACCTGCTACAGGGGTTGTAGTCCCAGTGTCTGTGGACTGGAAGGCTACTCCTCCATTGCTCAATCCACAGTAACTCAGAGAATATGTTAATCATCTCTGGCCCTGTTTTAAGCTTTTTGTGTACTCCTTTGTCCACTAACAGCAAATGGAGGTTAATGTGTTATAACACAGCTAGCAGCAGGAAGTATATCCCGTCCTACCGGGAAGTAACATTGCCGATTAATGTCTCGACATTTCAAAATGAGATGGTATTTGATTTTCTTTCCCCCCTACAAATTATCATGATGCCAGAAATGTGAGACATACTAAACCAAAAAATAAAAAATAGAAATGTATACGCTACTTAAGATATAATACTGACTATTGCACGAGTGCAAGCCTGTGGAACACTTGGACGAAACACACTTTTAAAAAATTCAACAATTGCAATCATTTTTTTTCTTGTAAATTTGGCTCATTCTTGATTCATGATTTTTTAGTTAAGAAATCTATAATTGTGATACCTTTTTTGGGTCCAGAGGCAACAGGAAAATTAAAAAAAACAAAGCACATTATAGCTAGCTGCCACTGGCCTGAAGCCAGATACCACTTGCTGGTTGAGAGGGCCACTTGTGGCTCGCTCAGTTGTGGCGATTTGGCTTCTCGGAGATCCATGTCAGTTCAATGTCAATCAGACGCCTTGAATGACAAACAGGGAACAGATGATAGTGCTGATAATTTCGATGGAACCCAGATTTTGGAATGAATTGCCTACCATATGCTGCTAAAAAGGTAGAATAACCACTGTGATTTGAGCGCATAGCATAGTAAGGTAAAAGAGGTGCATTGTTCTTTTTTATTAACGTTACCGCATTTTGGCAAAGATGCATTCGGTTTTCTGATGTAGGAGCTATTTCTGGGACCACAGCGCAACCATATAATTATGGTTCCTCTTTTTGAGGAAGACTCTTTTGAAATGAATCTGAAATAGTGCCATTAGAAGTCTCTATCACCAGAATAGGGGTGAATAAAATGGAGCGATTGTTCATCATATGCAGAATGTTGAATGGGTTTTTTCTGATCTAAAGTGGAATACAGAAAACTAACCAAGTCTTTGGCTACTATGCTGGAGCTAATGACTAGAGTAAGTAAATGCATGACGGACCTCAGTCATATGTTTGTGCGATGCGGGTGTAAGTCACACTACCAGGGGCTGTCAGTACTATGCATAGCGAAAACAGATAATATTCACATACTGATTGGTTTTATCTTCACAAAGAATCTGTTAGCAGTAATTGTATATGTTGGTTTAAAAAAAGGATTTGCATTTTTATGGATTGTAATATTTGTTCATATATTTCGCTATTGTATGAAGCAGGACACATTTCAAACTGTGTGGGTCCCTATTAAGTGGTCCATAAAATTACGACACTGAAAACTGGGTGCTGGTTTTGGTTTCAAACACAGCATCCCCAACCTGGAAAACGCAACGTGGAAAGTCACAGCTAGGAGATATTGTGGGGGAAAAATGAAAAAAATAAAATAAAAAAGGGATGTTACTGAATACCTCTTTATGCACCTTCTCTTGCATTAACACCATCGTGTCTGATGCATACTGAAAAAGAGCCATCATGAATAAATAAATAGCTCTAGAAAATTTCAGTAGGATGCTTTACACCTTGCAGGGAATATTATCCTTGGCTTTTGATACTAGCTCTGCTGCGGGGAGCGACTTTCAAAGATAGCAGCACTGAAAAACTGCCAGGCTCTCAAAGACCCCCTGCTGAGTGTGTCAAACTAAGAAATCTCTCTGAACTTACAGAATTAAATTCATCTCCCCATCTCCACTGTTTCTCCTTGTGGAGGCGAGCTTCGTCCTTGTTTTTTTTTTTTTTTTTTTTTTAAAGAACCTCCATGACAAAAGGGATGGGGGCGGTTATGGCATCTTTATTTTCTAAGATCAAATGAGGGGGAATTCCTTTGTTACATTTAATGAGAAATATTATTCACTTCTTTCCTCACCTTAAATGCATCCTATGGTTCTATGGAGGCCAATACAGTTTTATAGCGAAATGTAGCACCAGACAAAAACAAAATGTTTCCTTGGTTTCAGAAGCAAAAAAAAAAAAAGAAATGAATTGGAATCCTTGCAGGCAAGCTCGTTATAATTGCTTTACCGTTGTCATTGAGAAGATCCACATGAGGAAAATAAATAAATACAAAAAAAGTCCCCCCCAAATAAAATACTATATTTGTAAAGATCCTTTCATCTTGGAATCCCAAAGCAGGGGCGGTGACTCACTCGCTGCCACCATGTGTTGCACCCACTTGCATAAGGTATGGCAGATCTTTAGCAGTCTAATGCCACACAGTGTGTGTGAAGACACAGAGGAGAAGCATGGATTCTGACAAGCCAATTTCCAGGGAGGGGACTGGGGAGGAATTAGTTAGCCAGGCTGAAGGAGCAGGATTGGGAATGGATGGGTGTGTAGTGTAACTAAATCGTTTAAAAGTGAAATGCACAGTTTCAAATAATCACATAAATACGTATCCTTTGTGTGTGCTGCTTGTTTTTTTTTGTTTTTTGGACTAAAAAATATGGATTACACTGGTGGGCATTTTAAACAACATAAATAATGTTAGGCACATACATATTTCAAAGAGGCCTTGTGGTTTGGTAAAATAGTACATGCCACTAAATCAATGTGACACTAAAATCAATGCATCAGTCATATTTAAATCAAAGCATTACGAATATTGCTGCAAATATGGGTTGAAGATGCAGTAACTTCAACCCTGTAATAAAATGACACGTTACGTTTAGGATTAGTTTGCTTTTATTGGCACTATTTATGTACAAACATATCGAACTTAATTTTCATATAAAAAACATATGTTGTAATCATTCATTATCTTGTTGTGAGTGCACATACAGCCTGAAAATATCTGATGTTTTTATAACAGATAAAAGGTGATACCTGGCTGATAATGAATGACCTGGCATTGTGTGAGGCTAGTCATTCAAATACAGCAAATGAATCACAATCAGACATGGCATGTTCTTAAAATGTCCATAAAAATAGTATTAACTATTCAATCATATGTAAACCCAGATTATTTAGATGAATAAGTTTGAATACTGTCTGACGAACTGTGACATTTGATTGATTAAAACAACAAAGAGGACTCCAGGATATTCATTTCTTTACTGCACTGATATCACTCATATTGAGTCAGAGTGGATATAGCAAACACAATCGTCTGCTTTTTGTCTTATCGCTTCTGCTCTCTTGAGTTGTCATTCCAAATTCGCAGATTGCGAAAACAACACCAAGAAGAGGTTCAGCAATTTTGAAACTAGATCTAAAATTTCATTCAGAATACCATACAGGTTGCACTTTCTGACGACGAGAAACGCGCTCAGCAGGAAAACAAATTATTTAAGGTAAATCCAAAATTCATTCAAACGTTAACAATTCAGAAGTAGATCGGTTCACTCGGCCCTGTGTTCTGACAGTTAGGCTTCATATTGCAGGTACCGCGAATGGAGAAACTCACAAATGCGTGGGGGGGGGGGGGGTGTAAGGTATTCTCATCCTACTGAAATGGAAGAACGTTAACAGCAGTAAGCAAAGCAGATAAACAGTCTCTCCATATTCATTATTATCCATATGCAATTAAATGTTAGTTTGGCACAATGTCTTCATAGGTTTAAATTCTTAAACACATTCACCATATGTCAAGCATGGAAGGAGAGCTGAATGTCTTAATGGTAGCATTTTAAATCATTGAATAAAAATTTACAATTAAAGGCACACTATGCAGACTAAAATAAACTGCTCAACTGTATGACTAAATAATTAGAATATACTACACAGATCTACAGCTGAATCATTTTATGAATCAATTTGATGAATGTGAATGTTTTGCAACTGGTAGTTTTCACATCCCTCTTTGCAGTTCCTGCTGCATTTTGCATCCGACCGTTTATCACATCACCTATTCAGGACTATCATTTAATCTATCACAGGTCGGAAACAGTAGATATGTAATATATTTTGTATACAATAAATACATTTTTGTTTTTAAAACGGTAGTAGTAAACGAGTAATGAGAAAATGCACACGCACGCACGCACACGCACACACACACACACACACACACTATGTGGAACCCCAGCAAATGGCTTCCTGCCCTGTACTGCCATATCACGGTGACTGACACCCCGAGCATTGCAACTTGCTTCAGAGACCCACTAACAACTTCAGGACACTGCAGGTGAGGGTGACAGGAATAAAAGCATATTGTCCACAAATTTCTCTCATTCGCTGGAGGAAAAAAAAATGCAGATGCACACTGTACACAGTACATGCAAAAACGTCACGCGTTATGCTATTAACCGCTACACTGCCAGTCAACAGCGACTGTCGCTGTGCACAATGTGTAATGACTAATGCCAAGGAATAGGGCCCTGACAGGTTCGGGGCATGTAGGTGGCATACCAACAAAGAATTTATGGAACCCTCTCCTCCAACCCCCCTCCACCCCCCACCCCATGTCCATGCTACTTCCCAGTTAATCAATTAATTAACAAAAAATCACACCTAACTAACAAGCCACACCGGAACATAGAGGAGAGTGAGGAGACTCAGGTCTGTTAGAAAATGCACATAAAATATCAAGTAACGTGTTTTTAGGTAGACGTTGATAACTGAAAACAGCCAAGTGCTCCAATTGCTGAAAAATATTGTCGGAAAACAAACAGAAATAAACTGTTAGTTTACAGGCAAATAAATTAATCAAACCATGTGTCTGAAATTTGCTGTAAATCTCTGTGTATGTTTGAAATTTGCACTTCATATGGACCAAAACAAGAAATCTGTCGGTATGTAACACCAAAGTCACACTGTTATTGATGAAGATGCAGAGAGTTTTGGGGGCATCTGTCTTTCAGCTGAAAAATCCTGAGAAGAAACGCTGCAGCTAACTGTTTTACACAGATATGATTCAGACGTGAACATATAATGCTGTGTAATCAGACTTGGCCCTGTGCTATTTGTCAGATGAATGCTGAACATGCATTAGCTAAAGGGAAACTCTGGAAAACTGCTGAAATAAAAAATTACACCGCAAAGATTAATGACAATATTTGTGTGAAATGGGCTAAATATAAATATTTATAATGAAACTCCAACTGAGAAAAAAAAAAAAAAAAAAATATATATATATATATATATATATATATACACAGTATATATATATAATATTAAATTAAATTGTCATCTGAATTACTGTTTCTTCATCTCCATCTATACTGCGACCAGTACGCCGGTAGACCAATTAGCGTAAAACTTGAATAGTTAACAAACGTTTCCTGTGAATTTTATTGGCCAGGCGCAGAACTGATGTTAAATCTACATCTTGCATAGCCAATGAAGATGTCTTACTGCCTAGCAACTGTATGATGATGTCATCACAAGAAATACTATTTCTTTTAATGTGGAGTGATTTTAATAAAAAAAGAAAATAGATTTCTTTCTGTAACACGGTAAAATAGCATTGTTATAGAAGCTGCTAATAATGTGACCAGATTAATTTCCCACATAAGGCAAAATCACTGCACAATGGAAAAAAAGGCTTCAATGCTCAATGGTAGCTGGAAAAGCAAAATTCTTTTATGGTTGTCCTGCTGCATACACATGATAATAATTTTCCCCATCTTACCTTTTGTGGACAATTTCTTTCTTTCACAAAAATGTGTGTGAGCTTCTCAGTTGTATTTGGATAATAAAAATATATCACGCTAAATGCTATGGATAAACAACTGTATCTATTGCATGTCGGGGCATTTAACATCCTGACCCTGCATTTTATATTTTGTTAGTGAAATGTATATAATTTTATTATTTTATTTTAAATAATTGATATTTAATGGTATCATGTTGCCTAAGCTTTATAATAAACTTCCGATTTCTCCCGATACTACATACTAATGTCAAAGATGGCGGCTTGCTAAAGAGAAAACACTGAGATTGTAATCAAATTCAGTACGCCTATTAGCCTCATGGCTGCCCAACAAATGACCTTGACAATGTTGATGAAGGAGATTTAGCAAGGTACTGTTTATATTGCTAATGTTCAGGTTTGCTGTAAGGTATTTTTGATGGCTTAAAAAATCAAGCTAAGTTTTTAAAACAAAAACAAATTAATTTTAAAACAAAATCAACAGCATTGTCTCTGGCAAGCAAAAGTAGCTTTTTTCTCCTCTATTTAGCAAAAAAAACGATTTTAAATACCATGTTCTGTTTTTACCAGATGTGAAATTGTCTAATTGTCTTGAAACCTACTTTAATTGTACGTTAGCAGCAGTAGTCGTTCGTTGGGTTTAACTTCTTCTAAATTGATCCCAAGTGGCCACAGGTATATATCTGCACAGAAGCATGCAAGAAGAATCGCCTGCAAAGAATTCAATCTGAATTTGGAGATCGACCACCTGATTCTTTCATTCCTATAATGATACTCCACAATGCCTTCAATGAACCTCTCACAGTAATCTGCAGAATAAACTCTTAAAGATTTACATTTCCCATGTGGTCTGCACTTGTGGTGAGAAGACAACATTTTAATTTCTCTATAATTGACTGACTGAATGGACAATCCCCACGGAAGAGTACCAGGAAACACAAATGCAAAGCAATTCAGTAGTTTACTGGAGATTTGCCACAGTCTTTAAACAAACAAACAAACAAAAGAAACAAGACACATGCACTTCCTCTTACTCAAAATGTTTTACTAGAAAGAAAAAACTGTAAATAATTCTACCACATTTGTAACATAATTTAGGGCCAAAAGAAATAGTTTGTACATTAAATTTCATTTTATTGACTCATTGATTGAAAATATATGTATTTTCAAATATATATATTATTTCTTTGGGCTGATGCAACCATTACATTTCTGGTATAATTAAGTAAGTAAGTAAAAACAGATAAAAAATAACCACTGAGGAAAATATTTGGGAAATGCAATTTTTCAGTGAAATGACAAGGGCAATGATGTAACATCTGTGCGTTTTTATCGCGAGGCTCCCGCCATTTCTGTCAATTCAAGTCAAGCTCGTCTCCCTTCTGGCGAGTTCAGAACCCACCTATTGTCTGGCATTCTGATCGTCAGCCTTATGACACGGGTAATTCTGTGTGCGAGTTTGCAGCACTAAGCCACCTTCTAGGGACACAACCATGGCAGGTAATTCCTATATCCAATGTTGCTGCAACTGCTGATTTCACACAATGGGGAGAGGAATGCTTAGGTGTCAGAATGTGTCATTATATCCAGCGCCCTCTTCAGTCAACGGTGGCTTCTGTGACCGCTAACTGTAATTATTTTCAGCAGGACTTGGGAACTATACAGGGATAGAAAGTAGCTTCCATTATATTAAATGTTAATCTGTTGTTCACCCACTTATTACTGCTGATGTTCCATCTCTGGTTGAAGCCGTCCCTGAGCCCTCAGTTCCTTCAATCTACATTTTTAATTACACATGGACTAGATGAAAAGAGTGATGGATTATATCACCTTACATGTTAATGTACAGAGCTTGTCAGACAAATGACAAATTCAAGCATTAGTAAGAGGTATTTAATTCAGCAAGTGCCAACATATTGCAATGAATATTCTGTATCATGGAAGATTCAAAATTTACTGAGATTCGGCTTTCATATACAGTTGGTGCCCGCAAAAAACTACTGTGCTGTGTTTTGTAAGGACTGAGATCTGGAAAGAAGTTACTAAATAATGAATAATACAGAATAATTATCTATTTACCAACAATTAAAGAAGAGGCACACTCACAAGATAAAAAAGAACTGATAAAATTTGATATAATTAATGAGAAAGAATCAGATTGCTTTTTTAAAATAATCTCGTTTGTCATTAGATTAAAACAAGTAAAACAAACATGAATGCAACCATATAAATATGTAAATAAAATAAATGATGAAATTCGCACAAACTGAAGTACTGTGTTTTAAAATTGCAATATGCCATTGTAACTTGTTCCTTTACCAGGTAAGTAAACCTGGTAAAGGTTTACTGTGCTTCTTCGGACCCGGTAGATCTGCTAAAGGAGCTGGAGAATACCATATGCACTCATCTCATTCATGTTAAATGATAAATATTTCACTGTGATATTAAATGACAGCATACGCTTAAATATCTGTACTCCTGGGGACGTCACGTGTTGGCACAGAGCTTCTACGTATTGCTCCTCCTATCATGACCTTGCCCCCATATCGAATAACTGTATATTGGTTTATGATAGCGTTTCCATTTACTAGTTTGTTTAGCACAGTACTATGGGAACAAATCTTTGATTCGACGCATTTTGACAGCTGAAAGGCTTATCTGGAAACAAACCCATCTTGTCAAATGTGTATTTCCTAATAAATCCATGAAGTGTGAGAATGAATTAATCAAGGTGGGTCAGATATCGTAAATCCCAAAGAAAGATGATGCTCGATGACGCCAGATTCTCCTGGAGTCATAAACTGCCCCTAATTTTCCCTCTTGTTGGAGACTTGGGTTTAAACTCATTTATATATATATGCCTGGGCATGAAAAAAAAAAAACGTTGAAAACTTTATGTTAAAAAATGGCATTATTACGGTATTTCCTCTAGAAGATGTTGTAGACTAACTCATGTAGACACAAATTTCCTGCACAGGAACACAACCTTGCATTGATTTTAAATAAGCATCCCTATTTCGTGGGATAAATTATTAACGACAATATCAAGAATGTGGACGGTCATCCAGCAGTTTCACTGCAAGCCAGCATAACAACATTCCTTGCACAGTGCGTTGACTTTAGTTGACGTCGGTGGATAACCTATCTTTAATTATTCTGATTGATTAAAGGTAGCCTGGCTCACTCCTCACATGCTTTATTGTTAGCGTATGCGGATAGTCATTGATGGGAGAAAACAAATGCAGTGAAAGATCACATACTGAGGTAAAAACCCATGCAGCTGGGTTCCCACACGTACATCTTACAAAATAAACATCGCTAGGACCATGTCTAGTAACATATCTGAAAGCAATATTTCGAAAATAATGTGATACAATTACTCTACTATTTCTAAATAATTCAAAGCTATGGCAAACCAAATAATTTATATTCCGTTTCATAATTATAAAAAATTCATATTTTCATTCTATTTGTAATCTTCATTTAATTATTCAACACAATGACAAAATACATGAGATACTTATAAAAGACTATTGGAAAAAATGGCTAAGAATATTTTTATATATTAATTTTAAAAGCAGCGATTACATCCCCCCCTCCTCAAACACTGAAAGTTTTGCTATTATTTTCAGCAAATCAGTAAGATTATACAGCATATTAAATGGTTGACAAAACAAACTTTCTAACACATAAATCTAAGAAATAAAATTCCATCCCAAAAGATTAAGTATATTACCCTCATAATTCTCAGATTTTTTTATCTGAGGAAATTGTAAGAATGTCTTAGCGGCATCTAAAAAATAGATCTCTGCAGGGTCCTGAAAAAGTCCTGAAATATCATGATTTTATTCATCACATTTTAATGAGATAAAAATAGTAACTGTTTCTTCTACTGATATCCATTCAATATAATGTAACACAATTATTTTTATGCAAAAATGACATATAAATTTCATATTTTGTTCAAAAATTATGTCGTCAGGATAAATATTTCAGATGCAAAGATATTTTATGAGTTAAATATATCCAGTTTTTCTTAAGGAAGTTTAAATGAAAAAAAATATCGACTGAGCAGTATGACAAATTTTGTCAATAGAGAAAAAAGAAACAGAAAAACAATTAACTGCAAATTTCTTATATTGCAGTATTGTTCATATTCTTTGCATAAGGTAAGAACACACTCATTGGTGTCTATGATAAGCAAATAGTTAATTTTCATCATTGTTTAAATAACTTTTATTTGACTAAGCCTGGATAAATAAAAAAAAAATCGTTTTTGAGCATTTCAATTGTTGACATCTGTTTAAAAAGGTATGACAATGCAGTTGAAGCTTTACAAGGAGTGGCTATTTAGAATGTTTGCAAAATATAATATATAACTGTAATGTGAATTCCATTCTAATATTCTGAATTGAATCAGGTAATTGCAGGTAAGTTTTTACTTGTTATGTTGTATTTTTTTAAGAACATTATTTCATTAATTATGCATCTACAAATGTGTACACTTTTCTGGTATTTTGCCTTTTATGAAACTATTTGTAATATACATATTTATCATTTGATTGTATTGAAATTAGCAGAAAAGCATACTGATGGAAAATAAATCAATTTCAGTAAGCATGGTACACCAAATGTAAAATGCTGGATATGTGTTTATCTGATTTTTTTTATTTTTTTTTTACCCACCTCTGGAGTAATTATCTACAGTAAGCATCAACACCCCGTTGCTAGTTATAACAATTTATAACAAAACCAGACTGACCTCGATGAATGCACTTGGCTTCCACTTGTGGAGACGTTTCTATAAAGCTACTTTAGTTGGTTTGTGACAAGTCAAGGCTGTTTCCCCAGCATTACACCATTTACATCTGCCATGTAGGCTGAGACACTTGATCTCGACTAACCCCTCGGCGCTGGACAGTTTAATCCTCACGCCCAGGGTTTTCCTACTGGCCCCCTGTTATTTTGTTCATGAGCTGAATGTCAATATGCAACTGCTGTCCGGCCTCCGGAACAGCAAGAGGAAGACATTTATGGAAATGCCTCATCATTATACAGTACAGAATTTGTGGGAAAAAACTAGTACTGTGCATCATTCTTAAATCTGCCAAGCAAGTACAACCAGTGCTACAGGAGGAGCACGGTAATATGCCGTAAGATTACTGCAAGTAAGCAGAAAGGATGATGTGAATGAAGGGTTCTGCGTAGTTTTCTGTGCTTTAATAGCCTAATAGAAGTATGGCACCCAACAGTTGTATGCACACATACATGCAAGCTTAAATGTACAGTAAGGTTTAATAACATGTCAGAGTCCCCACCCCCAAAGCTACGTGACTTGATTTCTTATGGTTGTTAACATTAGCAACGAATGTTCAAAACCATTGCAGCAGTCAGCATGCTGAGCCTGAAAATTGGAAGATACGGCCAAGCCATTTTCGTCAACTAGAGAAGAATCAATTATTGGATTTAGTAATCACAGGTACAGTGGACCTTTTCGAAGTGAGCAGTTGCCATGGAATTCTCTTGGGTTACAAGTTCATTTCTAGGTCAGAGACACAGAAACCTGAAAGCACACCCATCACTAATGGGTCTCTCCAGTAAAACATTTTTACCTTTTGTACTTTTTTTTTCTTTTTTTTAATGCACATTTCCTCAATAGTAGAATGTGGAGCACAGTAGTCTGTTTTCACTATGCTCTTAATGCACCAGTTATGCATATTTGTTTGGTGAGAAGAGTAATCATTGCTACTCACATTTGATGATGACTTCAGATGTTCTTGTCATCATTAACCTGCAAATTAAATACAATGTCATGAGATATGTTGGCAAAGGGCAGATCTGGTGAACCAGAACGCATCTTGGTATGCCACCAATACTGCTTCCGTAACAAATGCCAATTGACTAACAGTTCCGTTTTAGCTATTGTAATGGTATTATCAAGTACAAAAATTATGCTTATGTTGTACTATAATGTACACAAATATGTGCAGGGAATATAAATACAAAAAATCAAATTGCACAAATGAGATTGTACATTTGTAAAAAGATATATATA